>VWYH01007278.1:248580-480676 GCA_013399365.1 Pampusana beccarii
TTGTTATATTTCATTAAATTTTTTCCCGCCCAACTCTCCAGGTCTCTGGATGGCAGCACAGCCTTCTGGTGTGTCAGACACTCCTCCCAGTTTGGTGTCATCAGCAAACTTGCTGACAGTGCACTCAATTCCCTCATCCAAGTCGTTGATGAATATATTGAATAGTACTGGTCCCAGTACCGACCCTTGAGGGACTCCACTAGATAGAGGCTTCCAACTAGACTCTATCCCACTGACCACGACTCTCTGGCTTCTTTCCTTCAGCCAGTTCACAGTCCACCTCACTACCCGATCATCCAGACCTTGCTTCCTCAGTTTAGCTACTTCATAGACCAGATAAAAGCTTCAAAGGTTATGGATCATTTCTGATGGCCTGACATTGCAGAAGACAATCTGCAAGTCTGTTTCAGTAGCAGAGTTAAGGTGTCCTAAAGAAGACAAGTCCATAGGACAAGTTCTTGTACAGGACTGCAGTTTGCCCCTAGTGCTTTGCTGTTACCCTGGTATAGGTCTGGCACACTAGAACTACTGCTCCTCCATACAATTCGGTTGTTGCTCATATTTCCTCCTGCTTCATCTGCTTCATGAACTTTGTCAGGTCTCACAAGAACTGTTGCAGCTGTGCACTGACCAGGGCAATGCCCTTAACTATTGCCGTCAAACCAGCTATTCATCCCCTAAAGGAACAAAGATGTATGTTTGTTTTGTTCTTTTCTCCATGGATTGAGTTTTTAGCTGTTGAAGCACTCCTAAAACCACACATAACAAACTGAATTAATTTACTAATAGCTTTAGGCACAGTCTCAGTACACGTAAGAAATCTGCCTATAAGAAAACAGATTCAGCACCTGCAAAACGAGTAACAACACTGCCAAAACTGAAGGATCTGTTATAACCAAGAAAAAGCACAGTAAGTTCCAGTTACATGCTTCTACTGAGATCAAGCACAGCCACTGGCCAGACAATACGTTAAAATACCAGCATGGAAAGTACATACAAAGTTTAGAGTACTTCTTCCTTTTAATAGGAGTTTGGAAGAAAAGTGGTTTTCTTTTTTCGTCCCACCAGTACCTGAAAACTTACTGTCCTAAAACAAAAGGAGAAAAAAAACCCAAAATGCACTCATAGAAAATAAAACCTGCTGACTGCTTTCAAAAAAAACATAAATAAAGCTTGAAAATTAAAGCAAAACATGTTTGGGGAATATATATTTAGCTGTAAACCTCTTTAGTGTTAGCTTAAAAAAAAAAAAAAAAAGCCTCTGACAAGCTCTCCTCCATCTAGAACCAGCTAGTGATGTGAGGTTTCCTGGCTCCACACAGCTCTTTCTGACTAGTCAGAGCAGAAGTGGGGAAGATGTGCTAGAAGAGGTGGAGTGAGTACGTCTGAGTCAACCTGCCACAGCTTGGCATAACTGGGGCATTGAGTAAATTTAATCAAATGAATATGAATTTCATTCCAGTTTTCAGTGCTCCACTCAAGGGCTTGTTTCTGTAGGTTCTGCCAAGTACAAATCTGCACTTTCTAAATTAAGCAGTTTCATAACACTATGCCGTAATAATACAGCTTCTTAACATTGATCACCGTAAAAGGCAGAAGGAATAATGTGCTACTAAATGCCACAAGGAGAGGAACAGGGATGCACAGAAAACATAAACCAACCCATTTTACTGGAAAGTGTGGAGGGCAGCTGGAAGGGAGGCAAATGCCAGCCCTACCTACCACCCCAGAAACTCCCCCCAAGAGCTCCCCAGCAGCAGCACAGATTCGTCAATGATGTGACAGGCAGAGCATGTAAACCTACCTGCCTCCTCTCACACGGCGTCACGCAAATGTGCAATTACATTTCTACTGGTGCTTTGGAAGAGCAGACCTACCCGCTCCTGACACAATCTGCACAGTCACTGCCAAATGCTTACACAACATTATCAGCCTGGTTACTAACAGAAAGGTCGTTTCTGTTTAATGGAGATAAAACCAAAGCTGGTTTTTAAGCATAAGTGAAGGGAAATGAAAAAAACAAATATACCTTTTCTCTCCCTAAAACCAACCAGGAAAATAAAAGACATTTGTAATAGCATGATCTATAGATCACTTTTCCTTGCTTTTCTCGGTAGAAAAAGAGAAATAGCCACAAATCAATTCGTAGACAGACTAACACATTTAAATGTTAAATTACAATCCAATCTGGCATGAGCTGGAATATTAATGTCTGTCTCTCCTATCTGTTGACACCCCACCTAGCAAAAATCTTTGAATTATAATAAAATTGCTTTTCTGCTGGTGATGGAGGACTTTTGGGTGGTTTTTTTTTTACTCTAGCTCAATGCTACAGTTTTCCTTCGGCCTGGGCAGCCCTGAGGAATTAACTCTTCAGTGACTTGCCTCTTCCCTTTCCATGAAGAGTTGTGCCATAATTTCTCTAATAAAAAAAAAGCTTTGCTGAGCAAGTTTCATCAATTGCCTTGTTTTGTTCATCAGTTGTACTCCAGTGCAGAAAGTCTCAAGGAATTAAGGCAGGTGTGCCTGATCAAGAGATCATTACAATGAACGGGAGACCACTCAAAAGGTCTGTCTCTTATGTGTGGTTCATAATATCTCATAAGACCAGTCTTTTAGGTACTTCATATGCTCTGTCACTTCTATGGGTCAAACCTTTCAAACAGGCCCAGCCTCCTGTAATGCACCAAAGCACGTGTCTCTGCATTCATGACAAAACACAAAGCTCATCGCTCCAAGGAAGTACACATTAGTAAAGACCATATGGACATAAGTTACAGCTCCCTGGATAAACTGTGGAACTTTGTGTCATTAAAACACTACCTTGCATCTACCTAAAGTCAGTGGCTCAATTAAATATATAATTTCAGGTTTTCTAGAGAGAATCCTATATACTTCAGTGCAAGTTTAAATGAAGCAAAATTCCTTTACTGTTTCTCCCTTTTTTCATTTAGAAATTCCCAGCTACCCCATGGATGTCATGGGTGATAGATTGGATGTGTTATCTGCGAGGCTGTGGCCTTCAGCATTAGCTTTATTGCTAATCTGTGGTGAAGCCTAAAACGCAGATCAACACACTACTCTCATATTTAGACCAGAAGTCATGGATCCTGGCAGTGACATAAGCAGATAAAAATTGTAAATTATAATAAATAATGAGTGGAACATGTAAGCAAAAAAAACATATCACTGTGAAGCAAAGAACCTCAGCACATTCTTGAATAGCTTACTGATAGTTTTATCAAATTATCTTTTCTGCTGTCAAAGGATGTAGTAACTTTGCAATAATTCAGGGCTCATTTAGATTTGATGAATAACCCACCAGCCAGCAGGCAGAAGATACACCCATTCAACAAGTAAGCCTTACAATACTCTCCAGTTTCTTTGCCATCCCAACACCAACTGTGTCAATATGAGAGAAGTAGCTTATTAAACGTATCACAACCCACATTTCTTCTTCAATTCTCTTAGTGTTTCATATTAAATTTTCCTCTTGGGGGTCACCCAGTTTAAGCACTATCCCCCACTGTCCTTCTGCTTGCCATTTTGTTTGGTGTCACCTATTAGAGGAAACCTTTCACCCATGCAGATGTTTCTGCTATCAAGTCTCACACTAGTGCTTCCCTCCCCCTCAAAAAACAATAGAACGAGGACATATTGCATTGATACTTTGTAGCTACCTTGAAAAATCACTTGTAAAGAGAAGTTATGCTAAAAAGTAAATAATAATTTATTAAAATTAAAATATAGGTAATGTTTTCTATGAATGGGCAGAAAAAATGAAACATTTCCATCTTCCTTTCCTTTAATCCAGTTCAAGAGGTTTATCTCTTCTTGTGCCAGCTGCCTTAAAAGCTATTTTGAAGTTAAACCTGCACACAGATTATTTCCACTCTCCTTCCATTCGCCCCTTTGCTACTCACTGCTCCCAAAAACACTAATATCACTTTGCACAGCTAAGTGCAAACATCTCCCATTCTGGCAGGAAACAGAATCTGTAACTGTCCTGAAGGTTACTCAGCTAGAAATAAGCCATTTACACTTTGCATGGTTATGTGAGTGAAATGAACTCAGAATTTCATTTTCCATCTCAAAACAGCAAAACAAACACACATGGAATTAGTGCTGCCTGGTTTTCATTGCTCATAAGAGATGTTGCACAGTGGTAAACAAAACTCAAGGGTAGAGATGTGTTTCAAGTGGCTGATCCCAAGTCACCATGAAAACTGCGATTATCTTTATTGCTTTGTAAACGTATTTACTGTAACCACATGTCGATGTCGACAGGGCTAATTCTAATAAAAGAGATGCTAAGAAGAGAAAGGTCATTTTCCTTCTTAACAGGACATACTGGAGCTGGTGGGGTGGAGGCAGAAATCAGTCATGCAGATAAGCAGGGCCAACTGGCCTCCTTTGACGAGGGGGATGAGAAAGCACTAATTTAAAAACCCAAGGTGAACAACACAACATCTACAAATAAGCTGAGGGTGCTGGAGGTGCCAAGTCTGACCTCATCATCTGGAAGCCCTCCAGCTTCTGAATCAGTCCACAGAGGTCTGCCCAGAAACCTCCTGAAGACCAGCCTGTCATCAAAACACACACATAGCAGTTATATCAAGGATACCATAGCTGCAAGTCTTGCTCTTTAGAAAGTTGTGTAAGACTTTGTGTGTGTATTCATTGAAAACTGATGGAAACAAAAAATCAATGTGCCTTTTTTATCATTTAACTTGATAAACCACTCCATTATAACACAGATCAGTTTATTAAAATAAAAGTAAATGGACTATTTATAGGTATCACAAAACACTTCCAAGAAGAAAAATAGTGTTTCTATCTCATTTCTGGTGAATATATCCTAAACCAGTGCCAGATAAAACATAACACTGTGTTAGCCAAAAGGAAATTTATTGGAGAATTAAAAACCTTCCTAGTACCAGAACGCAATTAGTTCTAACATACATGATTTGCAAATTAATTAACAGAGATATGCCATCACTTACAACACCAATCTACATGACAAAATAACTTCTGTAGTGCTGGACCTGTCATTGAACCGTCTCCTAATCATTGTATTTAGCTCCCAGTCAAATATACTATCTTCTATTCAACAGCAGACTTTAGAAATGTCTGACTCTGTGTACGCTGTGACTGCAAGCATGCTCCCATTTCTAAGGATACAAAGAAGAGCTGATAGGAAGAAGGAAAAGAGTGAAAAGAACATTATTAAAGCAGTTCAGTCAATATAGTAAACTTAAGACCTAATCTATTAGATCTCAGTCTGATCAGCGCACAGGAAAGATTGCTGCCTTTTTTTCCTGTGGGAACTTGCACATAGGCAACTACTTTAGAAGAGATATCTTGTCTGGTAATGGTGTTTTACAGCCATCATCTAAGAAAAAAGAGATTTTCCCATATTCCCCATGAGAGGGGATCAGTTCAGGCTATCATGATGTCCAGAATAAGCCAACTGGAAGGAAAAAAACAAACACTAACTTTTAGAGGAACCTGGCAAAAGGCTGAAAGAGTTACAAGGGCAGAAATAATTTACTGTTATTTACCGTAATAAGTTTGTTCTAGATCTAGTTTCATTTTTATAGTGGAAGTTACATGATTTGCATTTACATGAAAATTTTACTGTCACGAATATTTCCTATCTTTGTTGCAGTTTATCATAGGATTAGCTAATAAACAGGTCTGTTTCACTCACTAAAGCTTCAGACTGAAAACTTCACAGAACAGCTTATGTGACAGAGCTGTGGTCATGAATCAGTTAGTGTTACTATTATAAGCAGCTTCAGGACCTATTTAAACATTCTAAGTCATAGCCCGAAATTTGGTGTAAGATTTGAGAGTCACGCATAGATACCTATTCATATGTCATGTCACTGAAAACCCTTTGTGGCTACTGAGCAGTAATAAAAATGTTAAATAGCAAAAGAGCTAAGCCTGAGTAGGAAAAGAGTTGAGGCTGGTGAGCTTCAGAAAAGTGGGCTGTATTTGAACATAGTGATTACAGCTATTCATTTCATCATCATTAGTTAAACTCTTGTATAATTAGACCAACAACAGGTCTTCAGGAACATGGCAATGACACAGAGCGATCCTGGAGGATTTGTTGGTATGGATGGTAACACACATTTTACCTCATCTCACCTCATCTCCAAGAGCTAGTGAAAGAGAGAGCTCGGGCTGAACCCAGCACGAGTTAAAGTAATCTTAGGATTATTCTAACTAGCACCAGAGGACAAAATTCCAGTTCGGGATCCTTGCCCATAGCGTACAAAAACCAGGACTCTCACCCCATACTCTGGAACGCTCATCTGGAAAGATGAAATTAGTGTGCTGAAGATCAAAGGACATTTGGATAGAAAATCTATTACTCTTAGAGGTAGCTTAAAACCCCCTATGTTTGAAAAACAATTTCACACCCACTGAGCCTGCTGTTGTACAGTTGTATTTGTAATAAATGTTTTTAAAGAAACGTAATTATTTTATGTTGGTGTGTTCTAGAAGCCAACTTTTTGTTTGATCTGTTTTCTGCTCAGGCCTTATGCTTCTCCAAGCATACAAGAAAATTCCTCCAAAACTACTGAGTTATTTGAAACTATAATATATTTTTCTTTAACAGAAATGAGTGTACAGATATGACATGATATTTTCATGATCTAAGAAGAGTTTGAAGACTTCACACGTCCAGTGCCAGACTTTGAGACAGTTTAAAACATCGTTGTATACAAGAAGAACTACTAAATCTAAATAATCACTGCATAACTAAACTTGTGAGCCAGTTCACTGAAACAAGCCCTAAAACACTGGGTAGGCAACACAAATGCTGGGTGATTTTGCTGCTGCAGCTGGGACCGTGTCACTTCCTCATAAACCAAATTGCAGACAGATCAAGAGTTTCTTAAATCAATTTTGCCAATACAGCTTAAAAAAAAAAAAAAAAAAAAACAAAATTAAAAAAAAAAAAAAAAAAAAAAAAAAAAAAAAAAGAACCCCAAGCCACGGAAGCACAAGCTACAGACCCATTTTGAGAACAGACAAACTAACTCTGTAAACTTTCACTTAGTTTTTAATCAATACAGTGACATCATTTTAGAAACATCCCTACCTGCAGCGGACATACTCTGTATGTCTGTACCGTTTCAAGCAGTTGTGGAGTTTAGTCCGTTTTCAAAAAAAAAGTCAGAAGGCAACCTTAGTTACTGTGGGTAAGAGGAGCGTATGTCATTAATGATGCTATGAGAGCATTATATTTGCAGAGGAAGCTCTACAGAGAATGACATTCAGCTTTGCTTAAGTACATTTGAAAGTCATTACCACATCACCATAGGTGTCAGGCCAGAGTATTGAAGTGTGGCACTCACCTCAACATGTTAGGGAGCATCCACTGGGGATCAGATTATCTTCCCCTTGACATTAAAACTGTAGTGCTGGGGAACTTGTCAAAAATTTTGTTTTGGTTTTCCTTCTACAAGTCACCACCAATAAGATAGCCAAAGAGACTGATGAAGATTTCTCTCCTCTCGTCATGTCAAGCATGAAGACCACGCAGTAGTTCCATAGATTCCTCAAGAAAGACTACTTGCCAGCACTAAGTGGCAACTGCTCCAAATTTTTCCCGGCCTGCTCTCACACACCATCCTTCCCTTGACTCAGGGAACATCTACAGTGGTACAGATAAAACCCTCCCTGTAGCCAACCACATCATACTGTACTCAGAGGAATTGCTCAAGGACTGCTCTGCACGACTAAGCTGGAGGCAACTTGCACAAAACATGTGTAGTGGAGATACCGGTCTCTTCATTAAATATGAAAGATAGTGCAGTACATTGCCTTAACAAAAGGTTCCACTGTATTTCATTAATCTATTTCTGTTTCTATTGTCATCAGTACCATCTACCACTTCCTATTCTACTCCGGTTGATAAGTAATATTGTATTCCTTCCCACAATTTGATCATTTTTGCTTGCAGCATCTTTAAGAGCACTCCAGATCTTTTGAAGGCTCCATTAATTCCCAGAGGTCGTATTTAATCCCAAGGTCCCAAATAGCAGCAAGCACATAGAACTGACTGGTACCTACAAATCTGCCACAGGAGTCACAATAAAAATGTAGGGTGCATTTATTGCTTTTGTAATAGGAGTTGGTCCCTGGAGCGTATTCTGAGCATTTGGACCTGAAGAATATGCTACAAGGATCACTGTTTGCCAGCAAAAAAAAATATGAAAAAATGAAGTATTTTAAAGCATTTGTTGTTTTCCATGTGTCTGTGACTCCATATACCCCCAGGCTGAAGAAAGCCTCAAACAATACCAAGTAGATGTCTAGATGGGATATTCAAAATAAAACTATTCCAAACAGTGTGTTAATGTGCTACAATTTGCAGTCAATTTCTAGAGAAAGATGCCTACCTGAGGTTTCTGTTTCAGAGCTCTCCCAGTTAAGGTTTAATGATGAAAAGAATTTGTGTATGAAGACAACCGATAAGCCAAGATGAAAATTCGAGAACACCTCTGCCAAAGCCTGTTCCCAGTAAAGCTGCTTGAATTTACATGCTCATTTGGAAGTTGGAGAATCAGATCACATTAATATCCAGCTGCCTGCACACCACTTTGTGCCTAAGGTAGAGAAGGAATTGGAGCTTCTTTCTGACACCTCTCCTGGTGAAGCCCCGAGGATTTGAGAGTCTCTGTGGAAAGTGGAATGTCATCCTGAATGAAGCTAATGCCAAGAACAGTCCAGCTAAACTGCTGAACGTTTCCAATATAAACTTGAATCGATATAATTTTGGCATTAAGGAGCCCTCGACTGTAACGAGTGGCAGAAATTTGGAAGTTTTAAAAATTAGACAAATTCTAGCGTTCAAGACTTTCTAAGCCAAGCCCTGTTCTCTGCCCACTTACTTCATTTTCAAACTCCATAGATAACAAACTGCCTTTCATTTTGGCCCCTTTTGAGGTGTCCTGCAATCATAAAGTTATTAAACAAAAAGGTATCTAAGACAACTAGTTGCTAATGTTAAAATAGAGAGTTTTCTGATTCTGAACACTGAAGCTTTTTAAACTGGCCAGCCACCCAGCTTGCCTAGACAGATGAAATAATTTGACTCACATTTCCCAGATATTCATGCGTATTTCCCCAAGTCCACAGACACTTTTTTTCTCTAGGTACCTCAGTGTCACTCTTCATTCTTGCAATACTTCAGTTGTGAACCCATAGCTTTTGTTGTCCTCTTTGGTGATGCATGGGAAAAAAAATCCATTGTACTTAAATTCTGCAGAGCCTTATGATGTTTTTTTCCACCTTCCTGCATGTCTACGATGTGTATTGTACCAATAGTCACAGGATTTCCATAACTTTCAGGTAGCATCTAAAGCAGACAATAAGAAAATAGGTTCGTCCTCCCACATTGATGATAAAATACAGCATTGGTTGATATTGCACCTCAGGGGGAAAAGGGATATCAAAAGTCTTTGTAGATTGGGACTCCTGTCTCCACATCTGCTGGGACAAGTGTTATGAAGACTGAATACTACATGGAGGATAAAAGGAATACCAAGTGTTACGGTTTATGTAGTAGGAACATCTAGGATGTGACTTGCCACTCAAAAATTCATGCATACATGTGTCTTCGGCTATCTGTGTGTCCTGACAGCCTGAAAAAGAAAACAATTCCTTTTCCACATTGAGGTGGACCACACATGAATGCACAGTTAGAGCTACAAGGACTTCGACACAACGGCCTTAGACCTGGAATTCGTTGTTTTGAGACATTCTCAATACTCGTCTATGTCAAGAGTGCCAGGTCTCACAGAACTGGATGAATTCTGAGTAACTGTGTTTATAGCCTTTAATCCTGCAGGACCTAGAGAAGCCAGTAGAAAGCAGTGGAATAGGTTTAGGAACATGTTTCCATATTCCTTATTTAATTTTTGGTTGATTGTATAAATTCAATGTTTGGAGTAGTAAAATGCTTGCATAAAAGTATCCAGAAGAAAGACATTCTTGCTGAGGACAAGCTAACATTTGCAGCTCTGTCAGTGTTCCTGCTCTTTAGAAGCTTACGCCTAAGACACAGATAAACCAAGCATTATCTGAAAAACAGAATCATGTGGGTCAAGGACTTGGAGGAAACTGTTAATTAATTCTCAGTAGAAGCTAAGGCTGATTAAGCTGCAGAAAAATTAAAGATCTTTCATAATTATCAAGTTGTTCAAGACACACACCAAGACCATCTAGTCCTCAAAACTACATCACAACGTTATAGGCAGAGAGATGTCTGACTTTGCTTTGAATGGTACCTTCTGTCAGTGCACAGCTTTACACTTGACTCAGTTTCTTACCAGTTCTCTCATTTTACCAGTTTCTCTGGTTCACCAAAACCCCTGCTTCATATGATAAATGCCAACCTTACTGAGTATAAAAGCCAAATAGTCCTGACAAAATTACAGTATTCTTGTGCAGATTCTCAGGTAGGTTTTCAGCTGAGAACTCGGGGATAAATTAGAATACATCCTTATTTTACCGAGAAAACGAGTAGTTGCTGCTTAGCACTGTCCAACTTCAAAAGACCAGAGCTCCAAAAAGTGCATTCCTCAACCACGACAGTGTGACCACAGCAGTGTCTCTACTTGTCATTACCTGTTAGATAGGCTGTGGCACATAGCTACAATCTGGGTCCAGACTTTATTGAGATGGGCCACTAACTGTGTCTTTAGACTCAGGGTCTTCTTGGTTTGATAGAACACTAGTATTCTTAATGGCAAAAGAAATAACATGAAAGAGTTTGATATTTAGCAGCAGATCTGCCTAGGAGATGGGGGCTTGTGGTAATCTGAGATGCAGCTTTACAAAAAAGTTCGTGTAGTGCTATGTAGCATAACACCAACATCTACAGCGGGGTAGGATTTAGGGTGCACTTGGTCAGATGTAATAACGGATCAACCAGTTTAGGGGAAAAGATATTTCAAGCTCAGCTAAGATGCACGTTGTAGCAACCACAAAGCTAAAGACTCAGCATGCGTTTTAATGTTGCCATATGTGTTCTTTAGTGACATGTGCAATGTTTAAATTCAACCTAAGGTCACATCAGCATAAAGAGACTATATGGATATAAGATTTTTTTTTTTAGTGTATGGGAGGCTGACAACATATCAGTTGGCAAATATCAGTAATATCATCTACAGTCCAAGAGGAAACAATGGAACAACTATTTGAAAATAGAAATTAGAGCCTACATCTACCGATTTTGTACCTTCAAGCTTCCTCACTTCAGGTACATGACCTGATGAGCTTTTCAAGTCAAGCTGTTCTTGGCTGCTGACAAACCCTTGACCTCTCAAATCCAGCAGGATTAATAGCACTTCACGACTTCTCTAAACAGATCTCCTAGAGTGTTTGCAAAGAAACCCACTATATATCACCGTCATTATTATTATTATTATTATTATTCAAAGCTCTCTTTATTTGACAGGCTATCCCTCCTTCCCAGCTCCACCAACAAGCTGATTGCCTGCAGCTTCTTATCGTATTTTGCTACTTGCTAAAGAATCCTCCATGTATTTTGAATGGATAGAAGATGAAAGAGGTGCTGTCTCTTACCCACAGTAGTTAATAGGATGCTCTCAGGGAGTCTAACACACAGATTTTGAAAGAGGATAAATGCTCCTGAGCTGCCAGAGGTGGTCTGAGCAGACATACAGCAAGACTGGTGACTGTAGCAGTTGAAAGCATATCCTTAACACCACAATTACCTACTATCTCCTTTAGACTCATTGTCCAGAGGTGTAAGGAGAAGCTACTACAGTTAGCTCTCTTATATTCCTGAAGTAGTCAGCTACTCAAGAAAGCCAAAGTCAGCTTCACCCTCCACTCTCTGGGTAGTGTAAGAGGATTTGGGGTCAGCACATCTCCCACCCTCCCTCCCTGTGTCAGCAGGCACAAGATTTTGCACTTTACATCACTGTCTTTCTGTCGTTTGTTTTTAGCAACACACCTGTTAAAGAGTAGACTGTCTTAGTTTATTGAGCTATTAGGTACACTCCTTCTTACAGAACCTATATTTTTATCTGGCTGTGCCATTAGACTGCTCACCTTGGGATTCCAGAGTGTGTGGACTACAGTCATTAATAGAAGCTCCTGCTCAGTGCATGATGATACTACTGAAACCTAAAGGCCTCACTGAAGGTAAGTAGTGTCCTCCTCACCTTCCACTGACTGCAAAAGAACCAAACAAACCCTTGAGAAGTTAGCATCCTGAAGCCTTTTAGGGGCAGATGTTCAAAGGTCTTAAGAAAGGTTTTAAAATATTTTCCTTCCCCTACCATTACTTAGAGATGAGATTATAACTCTGTCCTAACATTAAAAAAAATGGCATAGCAAGAGTCATATTCCCAAGAAACAATATCTACAGAAATGTATTCATGATTCATGCTACTTAAACTGAATGTAGCCAGAAAATTCACTGTGACACAGAATTACACTGAATGACATTCCACATCAACATGTTGAATTCGATTGCTTGCAACCTTTCGACTGGATTGCAGGAGCGTACAGGAGGGACAATTCTCTTAAGGTGGCAGACTGACATTCAGAAGATGAGAACACCACATCTGGCGATGCTGTGACTTGATATAAACTCCTGATTAAGGCTTGTAACCTCCCAGTATCACTATCAATAACAGAAGAATAACAATTCATAGAGCCAGAAGGAAGTTGCAACATATTAATCAGTGTTTATAATATCTTCAGAAGTCGACATATTCTTCATTTACTGTTTGCTGCCTACTCAGTTCATAACCGGAAGCTGTAGCCTCACTACTCCTTTCAGGTGTGGGTTGAATCAGTGAGATAGCTCTGGAGCCTCCTCTTTGTAGTGTCATCTAGTGACTAGGACAGAAATTCTCAAAGCGCTATAAATAAGTGGCATTTGCTAGTGAAAACAGAACAGCAAATACAAAAGTACTGAGGTGTCTATTCTCCCAGTCCTTTTGCTAATCTTACTGTCCTGTAACTTTGTTTAGCTCAAAAGGATTCCTCAGGTGAAAACTGTGATAGTGCAAACAATTTAGCACTTTGTCTTTTGCAAAAAGTTGTTTCTGTGAGCACTCAGCTAGACAGAAAGCAGTAGAAACTACTCAGAAAACAACTATAGTTTTTCCTAATATCTCTACGCTTTCATGATTTTATTTAGCTTCACCTAAAAACTTATGGCTTTAGCTGTCCAAGCACAGAATTACTGCATTACAAAAATGACTGGGCTACTTCCATTTTGCACAACCTATTGGGAAAAATGAAATGTTAATTAAGCTTTTATAAAATCAGCTTTTGTCCTAGTCAAATTTAGGGTTGGGTTTTTTTCATCTGCAATAAGTTTTTATTACATAATATAACAAAGTAATAACAGTGACACATTTAACAAAGGTTTGTGATAGCTTTTAGCACTTGTATCTACTGGAAAAACAAAAAAGAGCAGACTGGTAGAACAGAGAGCAACACTGTAAGCTCTAGTGCTCTCTTGTTTAAGCATTCAAAGTACTTCTACCCACACATAAATAAAGGAAATGATTCAATAAATATGTCATTCATATTTTAAAGATCTAGATGGTTTGACCTCATACTGGTAAAAAAAAAAAAAAAAAAATCCCTTGAGCAGTTATTCCAGTGTGAAAGTGCTTTACAACGGGCTACAACTTCAATCGAAACAGAAAAAATCAATTTCATTAAAAAAGGAAAATCAGTACAAGGACACAACTTTTGAAGTTAGCTTTTACTCCTTACTAAGGCAAAAACTGGGTCATTAGAGTATTAGCAGATCCCAAATGACAACGTGGTACCCTTGGTTATTCAGCTAGTCTTAATTAAAGGATTGGCATGGCTCCCTGAATCAGAAACTCTATTCAAAGTTTCTCCAACAAAGAATATCCATGAGCACTTTCTCCCAAGATATCTCTGACCAACCCGTGACTACACAGTGAACAAGCTAATGCTACACTGCAGTACTTTAACCATTTCAGTAAAGCACTATACCACCACAACAAGTAACTATCAAGATTAGGACCAGAGACTACACTGCCAGTCTGCTAAAACATTTAGCATCTACAAGCCAGAGTTCTCAAGATAACAGGCTTTGTCTCTCACGAAATAAGAATTCCAATTCACACAAACTTTTTCCAGCTCTTCCTGGGAAAAAAAAACAGTTTCACATCTTGTCAGATCACAAAACCAAGAGTGTTACCTGCTTTGCCCAACAAAGATTTGGAGAATTCTGCTGAAAATTTACCTGCACAGTGCTGCCCAACAAAGCCAACAGTGTCTCCAAGGGCTTTCCAGCTACAGCTGCCTCTGGTGCTCACATACTTGGAAAATCAAAGACGATAATGCATTGCTGCATGGACCATGTGGCCCCAATTACTGGAACTGTTTGAAGGAAGGTAATCAAGGGGCAACCTGCCAGTTGCCCTGACTCATCTGTATCTGAGACCTCATGTGTTTTCAGTTACTTCTATCTTCTACCATGAAAAAGTGTGGAGGCAATATAACTTCATTTACTTTTATCTCTTTTTTTGACCATCTCTATTTCCAGCTGGTAGAGTGCTTAGAGTGGTAGCTCTAGGCAGGCAAGAAGTCTGTAAACCTAGATGCTTTTAATCATTTTTTATGTGTTTTGTCCCATTTATTTCAAAAGTCATTTATGACTGGTGAAAACCCTAGATAACGGTAATTCAGACTTCCATTTGATGGCTCTGCTTTTTAAATAATTAAAGGAAAGTCAGGTCAGGCTATTTTCACAAAGCTATATACTCAATATACAAGGGAACAGACAGTTTTGATTTTAATCAGCATTGCACTTGAATGTGGTGTCACCTAATCCCATTTGAGGAGGCAGTCACACTGAATGAGGAAGCCCCACTGAAGGAAGAGCAATGCCGCGTGGAAACCTGCTGTACTGCTTCAGGCCACAGCTGTGAGGTGTTTTACAGCAGTACAAAAGCTACAAAGTTAGACTATCAGTGTTTTACAAAGCGTGAAATTCTCTCCAAATGACATCCTTCCTTCTTGGGTGATAGGGTAACGTCCAACACTGTCCTTATTTCCACAAAATAACAAGCGGAGTGGTCTTTTCTGAGCTCTGTAATAAAAAACTCACCGTGAAGAGCTGGGCTGGGTTCTCACTCAGGTGAGTGATGGCAGTGTCGGCATAAGAGTGAGTGAGGGGTGACCTTATTAGTGTTTATAAATATGTAAAGGGTGAGTGTCAAGAGGATGGAGCCAGGCTCTTCTCGGTGGCAAACAATGATAGGACAAGGGGTAATGGTATCAAGCTGGAACACAAGAGGTTCCGCTTAAATTTGAGAAGAAACTTCTTCTCAGTGAGGGTGACGGAACACTGGAACAGGCTGCCCAGGGAGGTCGTGGAGTCTCCTTCTCTGGAGACATTCAAAACCCGCCTGGACGCCTTCCTGTGTAACCTCACCTAGGTGTCCTGCTTCGGCAGGTGGATTGGACTAGATGATCCTTTGAGGTCCCTTCCAATCCCTAACATTCTGTGATTCTGTGATTCTGTGAAGAGTGGCACGGGATGCAGACCTCACAGACACACTTTCTATCCTCCACTTCACTGTAAAATCACAAGGCAGTTTTAAATAAAACCTTCTCTTGGGTCCTGCTGGTGTGTTTAGGGAAGTCTGGCTTCACCAGAAATGTATGGCCATCTCTCATTTCCTCACACATTTGATGTTCATTATGTCACCACACCTGACACACAGGCAGATCATTTCTTTGGTGACTGCACTCTAGGGGGAAAACGGCCACCCCACCACCCCATCAGTGAGGACCCCTATATGTGGACATGTCCTCCTAGAGTAAGCAGAGGACCTGCCATTTAGGCCCTGGTGTGCCGGTACGGTAGTTTTCCCACAGGGAGGGCATTTTTCTGTTTACGGCATCCACAGCAGAGCCCGGGGGCCTCAGGTGTATCCACTGTAGGGCGTGCTGCAGGACTGGGATTTCCTGTGTTTCATGAGAGACTGAACACACCAAATACCTCAATTTCTGCCAGGATGCCCCAAATGCTTCTTTCACTCAAAACTGAAGTTGGAGCCACTGGTCCCATGTCCCCCTCACAGGAGGGAGGAAGGCGGGCGGCAGGTACACGGCCAGGCTGCGCAGGGCCAGCAGCACCAGCCGGCCCGAGAGGGAGCACAGGGGATGGGCTGGGGCATGAGCAGGGGTAAAAAGGCTGGAAGGCCATGGCTGCGGGGCCGGTGTCTCTGAAGGCAGCCGCGCATGGGGATGTCGGTGCATCCAGGCCCAAGCTGGGAGACTGAAAGCAGCAGCCATGCCTGTGGTGAGCTGGTTGCAGTGCCCAGAGCCTGGTGCTGGTGAACAAAACCCTCGAGCTAGCAAGCAGGCCAGTAGCAAATGGCAAATTTTTAAAGTTCACAACCCCTTTTTTTTTTTTTTAATTAAAACCACACTGAATTTCCAGTTGTCTGTTGCTGAAGTTGCCCTTACTTGATGCAGAAAAATCCTTGTAATTGCTCCGAAATTTCCATTCATTCTATTCAACACGAGTTTGCAGAAGGCTTGCCTCCTCTGGCAAATGAAGCTTTGCTAGGGAACAACAACATATAAAACAGCTTGATTTCCAACTGAGCTCTTTATGCAATACAATAAACAGAAATGAGGTACTACAGAGCGACTGTCTCGCTGCCTGTCCCCATAGCTCTGTTGGCTGTTCACAGCTCACTCCCTCTAACACATGCTTCATGCTGTAAGTCAAGCCTGAGCCTCTGCATCTGCAGCCACAGTTCATTAAATCAGCTAATTCAATCGCACAGTGAAAACTGCTGCTTCACGGCTGCAGCAGCTTCTGCAGTCTGACCTGTGTCAGATTCTATTCTATTCCATGCAATAGCTGCCTGGGAAGTGAAATTGAATCTTGCCCTCACCAAAGTCATCGTTGGATGATGTTGTAGTAGAAGGTACTTTTTACATTGTGTGGTTTTGGTGTTTTGGTTTGGGGGGTTTGTTTGTTTTATTACATCTTTTCTCTGTTTTGAATGATCTCTTAAACAAAATGAACAAAGTATGCAACCTTCCGGTCTATTTCACATCACCCCGAAACAGAGAGTCAACATATTCTTACTACTGGTAATGAATCTGAAAATTTATTCAGTAATCACAAGTTATCACTATTACCTTGTTCATATTGACTTTTCCTGCAGTCAAAACCACATCTTTTTCTCACTTCTGAACCCACCCTCCCCATATCTCTTACGGTATGGAATGAGTCTGGCCTTCACACTACTCAGCATATTGACCTTCAGTGCCTCCTTTTCCCCAGAATAAACCTCTCATGTGGGAAGAACTTCACAAGTTCTCTAAAGCCCTCACATATAAAAAAACTTCCTATCAAAATGAAGTTCTTGTAACCTGAGCCTGCCAAGCTAACAATAGGCATTCTCAGATTTGTGGAACAAAGGCTTCCTTTTCCCAGTCAGTGTATCTCAAGTATTGTGTTCAAAGGGAAAAACACCGTTTTATCAAAAGCTGAGTCCACCAAAAGTCATGCCCTTATGCAATATGCATGTGTAATAAACACATTCCATGGTATATGATAATACAGGCTTAAAAATATACAAGAATGCATTAGTGATCTGAATAAAGATAGGTCAGTTTGATCTAAGCTACATTTGCTTCTTGCAAAGGTTACAAGTGAGTGTCTCTTTAACTACCTCTGCATTGCATTAAGGCAAAACTCCAAACTACTGAAAGAAGAAACAAAGGAGAATCATTCAGATTTCAAGTGGTTCCTGAAGGGCAGGATTGTTGTAAAAACTAGGTTGCAAGATCTACAAGTTGGCCAATGGCAGAACTTAGTCTAAAAATAATGAAAATATAGATGTACTAACAAAACATCCTCTAATTCTAATTAAAGGCTGGGCTGATTTCATATACAACCAGAAATTTCGGCAGAAGGCCCAATTGGCAAAGCAAGGAGCTGTTAATGAATTAAAATGCAAAAAAGAAAACATACAAGAAGCAAAAACACAGACGGATAACAAAGGAGCGGTACAAACGCATTGCTTAGGCAATTAGGGACGGTAACAGGAAAGACAGAGCCCAGGTGGAGCTGAAACTGCTGAAGGGCAGAAAGTGTAAAATGACAACAATTCTGTTAGCATGCTAGGAGCAAACTGAGGTTCAGAGGAAATGTGAAGCTGTTGTTGAATGGAGGAGATAACCTGATAGCAGACAATATAGCGAAGGCTGAAATACTCAATTTTTTTTTGCCTCAATCTTCAAAAAGTTCCCAGACCCACACACACACCTGCACAGTTTGAGAAAGGAGGAGATGCAAAAGTAGGAGGGTTAAGGACTATTTAGATAAACTGTGTGTATTCATGTCTACAGGGATAAATGTGACATGTGATGTGATGTGATTGTGAAGCCACATCATCCTCAGAACACGCAATGATCCAGGGAGGGCCATTGAGAGGGGGTGACTATTACAATCATCTTCAAGAAGGGTGCAGAGGAAGATCTGAGGAGCTAAATGCTGGCCAGCTTCAGCTCAGTCCCTTGAAAGACCATGCAGCACATCTCCTTAGGATCCACCTCCATACAAACAAAGGACAAGAAGACAGTGAGGATTTACAAAGGGCAGATCAGCCCTGACCATTCTGATTGCTTTATCTAGCGAAATTACTTGCTATGCAGACAAGGGAGGATCAATGAATACGATACACAGCCCTCAGTGACTTCACACATCAAAGCCACCAGTTTCGTCGTTGTAAAAACTTCTCCTGCAATGCATACAAGTCACAAGTACTTTTCCTCAGCTGCAAAGGCACCTGTGGCTGCTCCAGCCTCCCAAGATCATTTGCTTCTTTTTTCTGACGCTTTGGATCTCCTGGCTCAGGTTTGCCTGTTTCAGCTGTTCCATGTCATGGGAGAGCTCCCAGCTGAGTATTCTGCAGAGCTGCTTAACTCATCCTTGCAACACCTAGGACAGTGATTAGATGGGATGATTCCTTTGTTCTCTGAACTAATAATTCTTTGTATATTCCATGTGGGTTTTTTTCCCAATTAGTAAATGAACCTGAAGTTATCAGAAGTGTTCATTCAACACTAAAAATCCTAACTTAAGAAGTTTTCTTCTGGATATTTTACACCTCCAAAATAATTGTCTCCTTACATTAGTTCCAGTTGGGTGAACGTTTTGGGCAAGTATTTGTCCAGCCACATAGATAGAACACATCTCATTTCCTTTAGTCAATCACACCCTGCCTTTATTTTCTTACAGACAAAAAAAAAAGTAATGCAAATCAGTGCCTGTTTATTTAGTTTCTGCTTATTTCATATTCTTTTTAGAAGACGAGGATCAGAAGATGATCGTTCTGCTGAATTCCTTCTCTTGTGTTTATTTGTGCGCATTCTATCTTACAAGTTAACCTTTTATAAAGAAGATGCTTTGTTACACTTATGGGAGTTTCAGCTTGTTCCATTAAAATATTTTAAATCTGCTCTTTGTAGCTCTTCTTTCTAGATTATTTCTTAAAACATCAAAAATGCTTATGACAGGTTGTTTACTTTAGAGGCTTGTAATTATTTTTATCATAAAAGTTTAAACTGAAAAAAAAAAGAAAGAAAATATTGCTGTGTTTTTCTAAGTGAAGGTGATTTTAACTCGAATTCTACACTGATAGAACTTGGAATTTGAAGTGATTCCACACTTAAATGGATGCAGAAGAGGAATAATCAAAGAAACTCAATTACACCAGCATCTAGCGTTAAGTGGAACTAGGATCAGGCCAGAAGCTTCGCGCATCTACTGCCCTCTCGAGTTTTTCCAGAGGTATTGCCAGCAATTCAAATACTCCCACTGGCCGGGAAGCTGCGAACCCACACTGCTGAGTTCTCTGTAGCCGGCCTGCTCCTGCAATCCTACAACACCACAGAATTGCAGCCAAAGCACAGCAGGGCGTCTCTGGTAGCATTAAGTCCTGATATTCATCTCAGCAGATAACATCTTCCTTTAACCAAAGCTCTGCTCCTGCAGAGGATTAGCCCGCACGTTTGATCCACGCACAGCAAAGTAACCACTTATTCCACTGGAATCGAATTCGCAAAAGCAAATTATTCCGTTTGTTTGTGAGACTGGAGGCAGAAGCTTTGCTTCTTGTAAGGATATAGGAACCATCAATTGCAAAGTGCAATGCAGTATTTCAAGTAATACATATTTTTAATATACATTTCAGTTAGCAAATAAGACGGTTGTGTCTAAGTTTAACATGTTACAGACCTGACTAAAACAGATGTCCTATTTATTCTGCTCAGCTTAATTCCAAGTTATTTCAAGCTCTGCTTAGGGCGGCATTATGTCATACGTTACCAAATATATCATCTCAAAAAATAAATCCGGACTTATTTATACCCATTATTTAACTAGGACAAAGAATATTTTTCATTCGGATGCAACTGGCCTGCCATGAGGACCTATCACTTCACGGATTTCAGATACTTATGCCCAGGGAACAATCTAATTTTTTGTTCAATCTGCATTCAGTCTACTAAGATGATTTAGCCTCTGAAAGTGTTCCGCCCACGTTATCTTTTCAGCTAAAATCATCTCTCAGAAAATATTCTCTGCATGTTTACACATGTTGTTTTGCACAGTGCCACAAAGAGACTGACACAAGGAGCTGAGAGCTCTCAGTCCAACTCCTGCAGCTTATGGAACCTTTTCCATTTGGGCTACAATTATGCTGGATAACAAGTAGCCTGTGCAAGGACCTGTCTTTAAATTCCTAAATTTTCAATTCCTTTTTAAGGCAAAAAAAGCCATCTAGACAAGGTCCTGGGCAACCAGCTCTAGATGGCCCTGCTTGAACACGGGGGTTGGACAAGATGACCTCCAGAGGTCCCTTCTAACTTTAACATTCCTGTGATTCTGTGAAAAGTAACGTTTACAGTAATAGGACTCTATCCTGCAGTCTTGGTAGATCACACAAAACTACCAAATCTTTCTCATTTTCTACAGTTATCTATCAGGGTTGTATTCTTGCTTACTCAAGGGAAATTAATTCATATCCCGTAGCCAGAAAGAGGTTATTAGGTTATTAAGTTACTTAAACAACCACTTCAGTCTGGAAGGCGCAGCCATCGGTTTGTGCATTGGTGTTCAAAGTGTCCTGTCAACACATGGCTAACACATCTGATAAGTGCAAAGAAAAGCAATTTCAGTTATTCCCGAAGGAAAGGAAGTAACAGCAGAACATTTATATGCTAAAATTTCAGTACAGCCATCTTGTTAATTTTAGTCAGCCAAAGTATAAAAACAGAAATCACAGTGTACTTGGCTCGATTTACTTTCGATGGGCCAAAAATCAGAAAACACAACTAAGTTCTGTTTGCCACGCACACACTGGATCTGCAAAGGCTGCAGCAGCCTTCTCCTCCCCCCAGCCATTGCACTGCTTTGCTTCTGAAGCATTTTCGCCTTCCTTGGAAACAGGCACTGACCACAGCTTGCCCTAGAATGCCAAACTGATGCTCGTAATCAAATGGAAGCTCCAGGGTGTCTTGCTAGGGTTTGGGGTTAAGTTAGTTCCCTGCTTGGAAGCTGGCAAGGTTTTTCTGCTTCAATTAGATTGGCAGGGGCTACCAAGGTACTGCATTTCATGTGGCCAACTTCCTTCTGTCACCTGGGCATTTCGCTTGAAATGATTTGCTATTGCAGGGAACCTCTACAATATGACATTGTCATATACTTTTAATCTCTGCTGCTTTTTCTCCCATAACACAGCACAAATTTCATCTTGCATTTTTATCAGAAAAGTATTAGTTCTGCAATAGATGTTAAAAGTATCTGTTGTGTCTGATGGCTCATTCACAAAGGAAATGGCACGATGTAGACCCAGACTGAGCAAAGTGTCTGTTGCACAAGTACAGTCGTGGGTGATCAACTCTGCTGCCAATCTCTCTTCCTGGATCTGTCTTTACTCCAGTGAACAAAAAACACTCTATCTTCTGCAAACAGTATTAGCTTTAACGAGCCTGTGATAAAATCCTCATTTTCTAAAGGACAAAAATATACATTCTGTTAAGTTCTGCAAAAAGTTAGCTCTCTCATGTTCTGCCTTTACAGGGACAAAAATGGAGTACAGTTCCATTGTTCCGTCGGGTGCCATCATTTAAAGGGTGTCACCTCCACCTCCCTCCACCTGCTGCAGAGCAGCGGGAGCAAGTCTGAAACACGAAGTTGTACCCTCCTGTACTGCTCACGCCACAGCGCTAGGTCCAGCTGGCCTTGTTTCCCCCTCAATGCAGTGTGTAAATACCTAGAGCGGGAGGATATATTACAGCAACTCGCATGGGAGGGTCACATTTTTATCTTAACTAGACTGGCAGCATTGCTTGAAACCACAAGCTCCTCAGCAATTCATCGTCCCAGCCCGGCCCGTTGACTGGCAGCCGGTCGGGCTGTCAGTGCCTCTCCTGACAGCCTTCCACATCCGCTCTTGGACAAACAGGAGCGGGGCTCACAGCGACTGCGGTAACCAGAAGAGATCTGAGGGTCACCCACTGCTCTTTTACCTGCTCCATGGCACACAAAAAAGATGCAGCAAGTAGTATTTTGCCCACCTATAAACTTCCTGTAAGTTTTCTCGAAAAATGTAATACAAGTCCTTCTAAAAAGCAGCGTTAACGAAAACAGGCTTGCTCTGAGATTAATAAAGCTCAGCAGAGCTACAAACCACTTATAACTCTACTCCATTAGCCAGGTGTGACATGTCTGCACATTAGGATATCTCAGCTTAAACTGTCCACATTTCAATTAGTGATTCAAGCCATCCTGTAATGCTGATCTCTGTAGCAAGAAAAATTAAAAAATCCCTCTCCCGTAGTAACACTCTCTTCAAGTCATACAGGATAGGGTCTTACAAAGTTCATACCTATTCAGAGCCAAGGCTGAAAACATGCCTGTGCTACTAACGAAAACATTGAAATACGTACCAGCGCCCAGTATACAGCTGAAAAGAAGCTCACAGTTGAATCCTAGAAACATAATCTCTTCTTATTCAGTACTTTAATTATTACATTGGCTACTTCATACCAATTTGGTATCACTCAAACTCTTCTGGGTCTCCATCTAGCTTTGATTTTTCACACATGGCTATGCTCCCTTGCTAAACTTTTATTAATAACCCTATGAAAGCAATACAGTTCCACATGCTATCTGTAAAGTACAAACTGTGGCCTCTGAGTCACTGGGCATCTCTCCCAAAGTTGAAAGGTCGGCCACCACAGAGAGGCGAGTTCTAACCTAGAAGGAAGCAGACGTTCCGGGACCACAGAGGCTATTCCTGCATTATTTCACCCCCAGCTCAACAAGCATTATGGTTCCAGGCTACCCTGATAGCATAATTTTTGTGCATGCTTTGAAAGTGGCTAATCCCCTGAGCGCTTGTGTGTTCGTAGTATTAGGGAAAATAACGCATGAAGCTAACTGCAGACCATGGCACAACGCAGGTGTTTCTCCCTGAGGAAGGCAGAGGACAGCGTGTCACTCGTTCCACACACACATCAGCTTCCAAGCAAACTCTTACCCACTTCATGGCAATGTGCCACACAGCAGGATACCCCCAGGCAGTCCTGGAACAGGATGGAAAGGCACACACAATCTGCAGGTGCTGGGGACAGGCTCCACTGTTAAAGTGTACAGTGATTATTTTGCTTCTTTTTAGCCAAAAATCAATTTATGGACATTAATGTAATTGGTTATCTTTTAGCATCACGGTCCTTTCTTCAGACAAAAGCTTGCACTATTAGGCACAATCTGCCATTTTAAACAAGATTTTACATTCAGTTCAGAGCAGTGCAACAGCTTCATTATTTTTTCCATCTGTTCTGTTCAGGCTTGTTGGCTTTCATGTACCATTTAACTTTCGTATGAACCCAAAATGCCAAAAGCTAAACTGAGCTCAATTCTATTGTGCGCCACAATCTGACAGGAGGATAAGGTAGCTGTTTGCCTCAGATTTGGTAAAAGAACAGGATAGGCACCTGGTCACTATTCATCAACTATTGTTAACTGTGGAAAAGAGAGAATATTGGGAAATCCAATTTTCCAAACACACCATTTTGTGTTGGAGGCAGCCAATGGGGCACTCACAGATGTCACAGTCTCACAGACCAAGCTGTGAGGGTCCAGGAATTTGACAGTATTTGTATTTCTAGGCAAATCCACATGCCTTTAAGCAATTCAGCTTTTTGTTGAGCTTGTTAAATCTGTGTCTAAACCTGGTACCTTGTGAGTTATTGCATCCAAATAGGAGGTGTCAGTCTAAAGTTATCAATCCACTACCTTTTCTCAACCAAGAGGAAAGCAAATTACTAAAAAAAAAAAAAACCACGGGGAAGCTAAAAAAATCCGCATTAAAAAAAAAGAGAACCTGACACTGTAATATAACATTGATTCAGTTACTGTAAATTATTTCCAAAGGTAGGACATTTACCACAGCAGCAAAAAATTTACCAGTCAGCAAAAAACCAAACAGCAGAAGTTTGCCGCCTGCTCACCTGTGAAAGAGCAGAGCATTGCCAGGGGATGTCCCAGCCTTCTTTCTAGCACACACATCTCTGTGCGGACAGCTAGGAGTCTGCTTTTGAGGTTCAGTCAGAAACACTTAGAGCTTTGAGGCTTTTGTACATCTAAATATAGAGTCGTCCTCCACATTTTGCATTATAGTTTCTATTGCTCCAAGTGGCTCATTCCAAAACAGAGTTTAAACACCATTTCTCTTCCTGAATGAAGGGCAGTTCTCACACTTACAAGGCCCGTCAAACTTCTACCTAATCTTTCATGTGCCAGCAGTAAGAGCTCTGTGGGCTCATTTAAACACATGGAGGGTACATGGACATAATTAGTGGACTCTAAGTACAGCACTTAAGGCAATGAAAAGAGAAGAAAAATTCAGATGTTTGTGTACCACATACAGCCTGAAAAGTTGTCCTGAGGAAAAGGCAGCAACCTAGAAATAAGCGCCTCATTGACCGGGCACAATGCAAGGACTGCCAATTACAATGTGCTTTTTTAATATGATGTCCAAACACCATCAACAAGAATACCTAAGAACATGAACAGTTGTTACAGTGCCAGGAGCCTCCATCTGATTTTATGATCCTGGCAAAACACTAACTTCAGATTCAGCCATCTAAAACTCACAGCCAGCCTAACAAAGCAGAGAAAACAGTACGCAACCACTTGTTCCCCTACCTCTGACTGCNGCTGCTCTCTGAGACAAAAGTACTTCCCAGACGGCAATGCTTCAGGCACATATGCATCCAGTGAGGAAGTTTATATCAAGAACAGATTTTGTTCTAAAACTCACAGCCAGCTTAACAAAGCAGAGAAAACAGTATGCAACTACTTGTTCCCCTACCTCTGACTGCCTATGTAGAATTTTCAGTTTTCAGCTTCCCAGTCCTTAACAGAACAGGTAGCATCTGTTTTATCCCTTGTCCTGCAGAAGGCCACTTCTTCCAAGGCCTTGTGTTTTTCCACAAGAACATTTGACCTAGTCTTCCTCTGATTTCCAATCTGCGTCCAGCCAAAACTAAATATTTAAAGAAATCACTGCAAAGCCTGCTATCATAGTCAAACAGGTCAACCAGCCCTTGTGATAAGACGGCAACGTGTCATAGATACCACACAGATCGGTAGCATCTCTTCACCATGAAATCTAGCAATGCAGATGCTAGCAAGGACAGCCAATAGGAGCAATTTATCTTTTTTGAACCACTTTCTTCTGTAGCACAACCCTACAACAAACTGGTTTGATTTTAAATGTTGATCAATTCTCACTCATAAAAAATAGCTTACTTCCCCTGGTGTGGCTCACCTGATCTATGTAAATACGCAAAAGGTATTAGAATCAAGCAGATGAATGAGATGTTAACAAGTTACCAGGACGGGATGGCTTTCACCCAGGAGTTCTGAAGGCAACAAGACGTCAAAGGGCAGAGGTACCAGTGCACACGTGTAACTCATCACAGACAGTCCCTGCGCCGGATGACCGGCAGACTGCTGCCCCTGTCACCCTCATCCACAAAAAGGGCTGTTGAGAGAACCCTGCAAGTTCCAGACTGCTGAGTCTGATCTCTCTCCCTCCTGAGATGGTGGATGGAGGCTCTAATGAGGAGCAAGACTTATGAGCCTATGGATAGACATGGGGTTTTGGGAAAGGGTCAGCAGGCTTCCTACGAAGTCAAATCCTGTCTCGGTAACGACACAGACTCTTTGGAAGAGATGAATAAGCACGCAGATAAAGGTAGTCCCTCAGACATATTTGGATTTTAAAAAAAAATCTTTGACAATGTTAAATACTTGAAGCTACAAAACAAGGTAATGTTGTCAAGAGATTGGATAAAAGAACCTATTACAGGCTGAAAACTGGTGAAAGGGTAGGAAGCACAAAAAACCCCATCCATTATCATGACTCATCGTAGAATCATAAATCAATTCATCACTTGGCGATGAATTATTAGTCAAACTATATTTAACTGCCAAATATATTGGAAATATTTTGTATTACAAGATTTTTTTAAGCTGTTTACTAGCTAAATAACACCGTCAAGAGGGCTACTGAATTTTTATCTCCTAAACTGCCACTAGTGTGAACGGTTCAGCATCTGTGGAATTTAAACAAGTTTGATACCAATTACCAGATGAATCAAAGTGGTGAAGTTATTCTAAATTTCATCATTACTACCTTTATTTCCACATTCCATTTCAAGCACTGACAGAAACCAGCACAATACAAAAAGTGAGAGAAAAACATGTATTTTATTTGAATTGAGGCAAAAGGAGCTCATCTCATTAAGACCAAATAAATGGAGAGCATTTGATTTCATCAATTTTTTGAGAATTTACAGAAAACAGGCAAAAAATCCTCATGTCATCACACCAGTTTATGATTTAATTTCCTATGTCAAAACTCTCCCTCTTCCTCTAGACTTGGCACGTTTCTTTATCGCCCACTACCACATTTCACATCATTACTTGTCAAAATGTCATATTACTTATGTAAACATCTGGTTTATGTGTAAACTTCAACAAGTAAATGGGAAATCATACTAATTCATCCACCCCAAAAAAATAAAGTATGAACTAAATATCAAATTCATGACATCGAATTCTATATAATACTGTTTCAACAAGAACTATAACCTGTTGAATTGATAATAAAAAGGATGCAAAAACAAAAGCAGATGTGCAGTGTCATGTATTAGTGTAATAACATCATAAGGCAATAATAAAGAAGGTAAATGTAAATATATATTTTTTTAAGTATACTCGCCAAGACAAAAATCAAGGCTGTACCTTTAGTCAGTTCATTTTGGTAGTGTAGGATTTCTTAGCTCAAGCTAAAAACGTTAACTTTTGAGCATCTTCATCTGTTACTGTGTTTGATAATAGATAATTTTGTCAAAAATACAACATGTGGATTTAAATTTTGTGCAATAACACATTTTTTTACTTTTTCAGTTCAAATTCTTTAGGTGAAAATAAAGAAAAACTCTGTTCCCAAATAATCAAGAAGGGTAAGTGGGAAGAAATATTTTAAATCAAATATTCTTAAAATGAACGTGAACAGTAATATCTCTGCAGGAAAGAAAAGTTCGGCAGCCTAAGTCAAAAGACTGAGTTAATACTATTTTTATATGCTTTTTGTTGCTTCTTTGTTCACCTCGTGCTCAAATTGAGTAATAAAAGTAGTCATAGGGCAGCCTGGAAAGCCCAACATCACCAAAGATTTCCTTTATTATTCAACGTGCCTTTGTAGTGCAGAGAAGAATCAACCTCAACTATTTAAAAAGGAAACTGAAATCACATCTCAGCATTGTTATAAATGATCTCAAAGTAATTATAGTATCACAGTAACCAAAGTGAATATTCTTTTTCCTCTAATTATAACTTAATTTAATCTACTACCTGTCATTTTTACAAACTGCAGTTCACATTAAAACATTCGCTGATAACAAAAGCTTTTCTTTGAAAACAACACTGCTTTATATCTAGTCAGGCAGCTTGTGCATATCAGAGCTTTCTGTCACAAGAGACATGGAAAAGTGTAAATGAGAAAAAGCTGAAATATGGCTACAGCTTATCTGTGCCTCTACTGCACTGCAGAATCTCAGGCAGCACTAGAGACAGCAAGTTTCTTCAGATGATCCATAAATACTTGCAAGCTGACATCGTCAGTAAGAATGGGTGCTCCAGACTCCTATAACATAAAAGGAAACAAGGAGAACTGATTATACTCATCGTGAAGAAAAAGCATTCTAAAGCACAATACGTTCCATTAAATAAACAATTTATATATTTAGAAAGACCTTAGAAGCATATCATTGTTGAAATCCTGTGACAAAAAACAGCAGACTATACATTTACATAAATTTTCATACGCTTACATAAATTCAGGCATAAACCATAACTACACTCTCTTCCATTTTAATGCATACAGCCATGGGCTGCAGTATAGCAAAGACATTTACAACCACTGTACAGAGTTTTTGGCAGCTGCCAAATGTTAACTCACAAATTTTTAAAAGTAAATAAAACTTCCACACCACAATTCCTGTATCATTCCTACCTCCGTGGAGCAAAGACGAGAGAAACAGAGACAAGCAAGTGACACAACTAACAAATCGGTATCTGTCACTGGACCTCAAACATATCAAAATTATGAAAGGAAGAAACGAATCCACTAAGGGTCTGATTTGACACTGAGTGAAGGTCAACTGGCTTTCTCAAGGAAATCCTGGCCAAACCTCTCCTACAGCTCTGTGCCACCTCAGAGAAACATCAAAAAGAATACCTGAAGGACATGACGCTGCAAAATCAGCCCACAAAAGATTAAAAAAAACCAACTCTGGGGTGGATTTTTGCAATTTACTTTTTGACCTCGGAAGTAATTTTTAGAATTCTAAGAAGTTCAAAATGGTCGGTCTTTAATTATTATTTTTAAACAAATTTACAGTCTAAACAAAACAGCAGCTGGCAACTCTGCAAATGTTACATAGTAACTTTCTTAAATCCTCTGACACCAATCTGCCATTACTTCCATTTACAGATGTAGAAAGAATTCCTATAAATCTCAAACGTTCAACCTTTTCAAAGGTACTAAGCACCTCTATTTCCAAATTAAATCAGAGCTGTCTGAACCCTTACAAAATCTTCCAAAATGCAGACACGGAAGTCTTAACAAGGATGCTTAGAACTGGCCCAAACCAGTCCTTTTTTGAGAACTGGCCAAAACCAGTTCTCGGTTAATGATCAAGGGACAATTCCAGGAGCAGTAAGAGTTCTTGGATCACTACAATACTCTTGACCACTCTCAGGGAAGGCCCACTAAATTGTCTATCAGCTGATTGTGACAAGATGAGAATAAAGGATGTTCTACTTATTTCCAAGCCTGCCAAATGCTAAGCCTGAGCTCTCCTATTTAAGAAGCCACAAGAAGTAGTTCAATTCTGCGGCAGGATACAATTCGCCACCTCGTGTCTTACGCATTGAAGAAGAGCACATCATCCTCCAGTAAGTAAACGAAAGGTGCTGACAGAACCCTAAGAAAAGAGATCCCTCCCAATGACTGCACGTGGTGATCCAGGGTCATTAAAACCAATATACGGACAATATAAATCCCGACGCTGAACACCTCACCTAACACCTGCACGCCGGCAGCTGCTGCCACCACTGCTACCCCCAACAGCAGCTGCTTTACTCTGAAGACTGGGATCCCCACATTCTAGTAGGCAAGCTAGCAGAGTATTTGATTTGCTGGAGAATAAAGTTAAATCCATTAAGGTCACAATGTACAAGTCTGAAAAGTACATGAGAATTCACTTCAATTTTTCACAGACCACCTTAAGTTTTGCTTTCTGTTTAAAAAAATTTTGAGCTAAGGCATAAAATGAGAACTTAAATTTAATTAACAGTGATTCAGTGACATCTAGCTGGGCATTTGATAAGATTTGTGCCACTGACCTCTTCATTTCACATTGCAAATTCCCCATAGTAATCAAGGCAAAAAAAAGATTTTAAAAAAAAAAGAAAATAAAGGCATTCTCAAATAAATGTCATATCCACTATAATCTGAAAATTTCAACTGCATCTTCAAAGACTAACCAATATAACAGAGGTGTATGAGAAGTTTACCATTATTTTCTGCAAATGTTTCCATACTATATGAGGCACCCACCTGCTAAAGTTTAAAAAAAATCTTTATTTACAATATTAAAACCCAAACTAGTCAAAATTCATCACTTCCTGAAACGTGGTTTCAGTGGTATGTGGGTGCCCTCTTCAGGTCAATGTGGACTAGCAAATTTTTCTGTAGACTTTCAGTTATGCACAAAATAATAAAACATTAAACAATCCAGGTAGCTCATGAGAAAAACAAGAGCAAAATCAATTCAGTTAAAAATTTTCTACCAGCACCTACATTTCTCATTTCATAATCTGCAACTGATTCAACTTTGTTAACAAAAAACCCTGCAGTCTACAGGAGAACATCATGTTGAGTACATACGCTGCAATACTACTGGGGAGATTAATACACCATTTCTTATGTTTCCCCATAGCTGAATTCTTTTCAAAATTAGAAGGGAAAGCTGGGGTTTCTAAAATGTATCAAAGAGTCTCACTTGTCCAGCATGAACAATTTTATTAGAGATCAGTTCAGTAATTGTTTTGTATTTGCATTTACATTTGGTATACTGTTTCATCTGCTTACTAATCATTAATAAATGAGCAGGAAACAGTTGTTCTGTACTGTTGGAAATGTCAAACATTTCCAGTTAATGTTTAGATAAAAACAAGACCTTTCAAACTACAGGATTTGTGTGTATGGTGTGGAGGAAACATGATGAAGAGACACTAACAGAGTGCTGTTCAGGTTATCAGCTTTGGAGGCAAGAGAGCTGGGTTCAAATCGTGCTGTCCCTGACTCAATACAAAGTTTTCAAGTATTTTCAACTCTGGATCTCAGTGCCTTTCACTGCCAAAAGCTTCATTAGAACCAATACATCCCTGTGAAAACATACCCCAATAAAACTTACCTGACAAAAATCACTGCCATAAAATTGCTACAGAGCTCTCTCCCTCATGACTTGAATACTGTACCCTTTAGCAAAATACTCTACAAGTACACTTAGAATGTAGCTTCAACTGTCTGATGCCATTACATTTTCAGGACAAAATGACACTGCACTAGCATTCACCCACAGCAGTGCTTCTCATCCCACTATAACAGCTGAAAGTAGAATAACAACATGGACCTGGGATGCAAGGTTCAAGAACACAAGCTGCTCCAGAAAGCTTAACTTTTGAGCTCTCATGTAACTTCCTTCCTAAAGATATAAGATTTGAAAGACTGATTCAGGATCACCCAGGCCACAAAAATTCTGGAAAACATCAGTACACTGGTACTGGTGTACTTTTCAGTTTTTGCTTATAACTAACTCCAAAATTTATTTCCCGTATGGCAAAAAGGTCTCTTAGTCTTTATGTGTGCTAAGTGCTCTCATTCTAAGGAACATGAAGGTCTCTGTCCAAGAAACATGGTAGATATGAAAGCAGCCTAATACAAGCTTAAAAGACCAAACCAGATAATTTTTGTCTGAAGAAATGAAATCCATTTTTCTTAACTTTTGCAATTTTGGTGGCATCAGGCCAAAACTGCATTTATTTTTCAGTTTCAAAACTTGGCATTATTACTTATACGTACACAACGTGTCACTCGATTTCTGAAACAGTGAAAAACAAAATCATGCATACAAGCTTCATCAAGAGATTCATACTTACCTGTCCCCATGCATACATATTGTTATGAGTCTGAGAGGGATTTACTTTGGAAAGCAAGAAACGAGCCTTTAAAAAACAAAACACAGGCAATAAATTAGCCTTCTCAAATAGAAGATTCTTACAATTAAAAAAAAAAATACATGTGTATGAAATATGTAATTTCTGTTATTTGGAGATTAAAATGTGCACAGATACCTATTCAGAAGAGCAAGGAGAACTTCTATAAACAAAGCCACTCCCTGGATTCTACAGATATGATGGAGAACTGCTAACTTTTCAATGCAGCAGAAAGTAAGCTTTGGTCTTTTTTCTAAGCACTAGCAAAGCAAACGTGAACATCAGTAAGATAACAAGAAGTTTCAAAAAAAAAAAACACAAAGAAAAACTGGTAATGGTCCACAGACGAACACATGTACTAACTTTTTGTCTTACACATCTCACACATGGAATCTGAAAGTCCACGTCAGTATGGCAAAAATAGTAATAAAAACAGGATTCACAAATTAGGCAAAACCCTACTATTAAATATCTGTCTCTGTAAAAGTTTTAAAATTCAAAATGTTCACTTGCAATTTACACATATTTTAGCACAGAAATGCGTGTTTACTACTGAAAAAAAAAAATTAATGACATCACTAACACATCACCTCTTAGATTATGTAATATATACTTCACCATACCTGACTTCCTCCATGTTCTGTATCAATATATCTGGGCATTGGAAATCTGGAATGGAGAATTTCTTGGGCATCATCTATTGGAGCTTGTAGCAAGTGGTGAAAATTTTCATATTCCGGCATATCTTGGTAACCTGATTTACGCCACTGAGCTATGGTCTGGTGATAGGGGGAAGAAAGAAGTTTAGAACTGATTCACTAGTCTTTCTTAGAAGATACAAATGGCTTTTCAGGTGAAAATGTGCCATTGCTGGCCTCTTTTCTATCACTCATTCCTTTCTGTCCTATAGTATGCACATTAACTTTTAAAAGCCAATATGTGCAAGTAACACACCATTAGTTTTTTTTTAAACTCTGACAATTTGTGTTCCATCTGTTATTTTGTCACCCTTTGTATGCTAAATATTTAGTTCATGAGGTCAAGGATACTATTTACAGTTCTCTAATATGCATATATGGCATCACAGAATCACAGAATGTTTGGGGCTGGAAGGGACCTCTGGAGATCATCTAGTCCAACCCACCTGCTAAAGCAGGTTCAAATATCTATGATATACAAGAAATAAATATTTACACTGATACTCATCTTTCAGGGCCTGTAGCACAGCCTCCCAACACTCTGGGAGTGGTCAAGATCAGCTGCTGTTAGGAAAGACCTGGAGGGAGACCCAGCAGGGGCTCCCCCTCCTTTGCTGGGCAGCTGCTTTTAAGCTGAGGCTCATTCCTGGCTCCTGCCTGAGCTACAGAGCAGCCAGGCCTGTACCTGCCCATGCAGCCCACTCGTCTGTACCCTCACCTGAGGACTTGACTTCCCGGCTTGAACTGGGATCTGCCTCATCTCCACTGACTGTCTGATGATCTGGACTGGAGGCTGAGCCTGGCTGCTGCCCACAAACTGCTCTGCTTGCCTTGCTCAGGTACGGGGGGTGAGGGGGGGGGCAGGTCCTCACTGGTGAGGCCTCTGCCCGCCATGCAGTCGTGCTCAGCTCCCCATTCCCCTTCCCTCAGCGAGCAGCCTGCCCCTGCTGCTTCCTGACAATATCTTACAAAAATATAGAGAGCATTTTTCTACTTAAGTAGTATTAAAGTTTAGTAACCATTTTTAAAAGTGCAGCTATGAGGACATGATCCAGAACAGTATTTCTCAAACTCTCAGCTGTGAAACATTTACAGTCAAAAAGCAGTAAAAAGCAGCAGTTTGGTTCCTCCAGGGAAGCAAAGCACTAGCAAGTCACAAGCATTTATATTTATATTACTAGGGAATGTCTGTCTACCTAACTGCCAGGAGCAGTTTCATTCCTCCAGGACAGTGCAGATAAAGGACAACTATAGAACTTGGTGTTCTGACTCCATATCCCTGAAGAAGGTCTAAAATAAATGAGTGAAAAGCAGGAGGTTTGCAGGGCATAACACTCTCAAAAGTCGTAAAATTATTGATCTAAAACAAATAATCTGAATATTGAAGCTAATTCCTCTTAAACCCATCATAACAAGCAGGACTGAAACATGAGGCAATGTCAGGTGTCTGTGTGTCAGGTCACCAAACCATGAACATGAATCAGAAGCCTGGTATCAGCCATGCAGATGAGAGGTCAAGGACGGGAGTGCGTTAGAACTGGGGCTCGACTTTCAGACTCCTACAGAAACAGAATATTTACATAAGAAATGACAAATCTTACCTCTCCGTGATAAATAAGTATCTGGAAAAAGGTGTCCATCAAGAGAATGCGATCTGGTAAAATGCTGCTGCTATCCAGAAGAACAGGCTAAGATTTAAAAATAAATTTAAAATTACCAACTGATGCAGAACTGAGCAACCAAATGGCATTACCAGCTTCTTGAATCAGTCACTGAATCTTAGGAACTTTTTCAATCACTTTCTAAAGCTCTGTATTTGCTTGTTTTCATGTTATACATCTGCAAGCCACACAATCTCATTCTAAAGTTATCCACCCCGATTCTGAATATATGACTTCACGAAAGTAATAAAAAAATGTATTCAAGAGCTGAAACCTCTTTCATTATTATGCACTTTTCTAGTCTTTCAAGTACCTCCACATTTACTGATACAATGCCACTAATTTGAATGACATTTCAATGTATAAAGATTCAGTAGTTATTCAAGTATAAGACTGGGGGGTTGAGAGTTGTTTGGGGTTTTTTTAGTCTTGTCTTCTTGCACCTATTATTACTGTGCATATATATCCACCGATACTGTACATTCAGGATTTATGAATTTATGAAATCTAACGTAATATTGAAGGTTTAATTCACCTTTTTAAGGGCCATGACACTATATTGGCACGATATTATTTAACTGAATCAGTACCATGTGATTGAACTGGATCAATCTAATTAGAGATAACAAAAATATTGACAATTCCAAGAATCAAAAAAAAAAGTTCATTACTCATTCTACACTGAGGTGACAGCTCCCGCTTGATCATGCTTCTCCACTGCATCACCCACATAACTAATTGTTATTCATACATGGAAAAGTGATCTTACATCCATGAGTAGCTCTTCACAAACCACCTCATCACTTTAACTTAAACTCCACTTCTAAAAGTCTTTTTTTTTAACTTACAGAGTCTTAAAAAAAAAAAAAACCACACAAAAACACAAAACAAAACAAGCAAACAAAAAAAACCTAACAACAGTCAGAATTCCAACCTGCCAAGATCCTTGCCTACTATGTTTATTTTCACTGTCTTACCATTTCCTCACTCTCTCTTATCTGTCAGACTAGCTTTGTTGTCAGGATCTTACACTTCTTTCACAAGCTTCTTGGAAAACAATCTTTTTATTTTAGGTTTATACGGAACGTGCCACGATAAGGTCAGCTGTAAGGTTCCGTACCAAATATATACATAATGGTAACCACATCAGAATTAGAAGCTTTGGATGAGGGTGGTCACAGAGGGAATTTTGTACATTTCAAAAAAACCCAACTTTTCTTTCAAACTCCACAGAAAAAGTACATTGTGAATTAAAAATATTGTGTTGATGTCTGCATTCTGGTACCACAAAAACAAACCCCAAACTCCTATGGCTCTCAAAACCTAACAAAAAAAAATACCATTCCTTAGTTTAAAACATCATCTCTTTACAAAGTGACTTTTCTTCTCAGGACTACGCTAAATCAGAATGCTGAAATATGCCTTGTTCATAGTATGTTCTATATTAAATGAATATTCTTTCTCATGCAATAAATTTTAAACCAACACATTTTACAACACGTCACAGTGAGGACAATAATCATCCCTCTCTCAAAATAGCATATTTTAACCTACTGTTATGTTACACATAATGATACCTCTGGAGGTCCATTGAAAGAGTAGGCATAAAGAATTGGCTGAACCATAATAAGCGACTGGGTTAGATCTTGACGCATAAAATGATGACGATAGTAGGAGCTCTCATCTGGACTGTTGTTAAAAACTTGTAAGAAGGGAGATCTTCTCAAGTGAAACATAAACTGCAAAACAAAAAACATTTGTTCAAACTTTCACAGATCAAAAGGAGAGTTGTACAAGGAGATAAATATTTTCCACAAACTACATGAGAGCTATGCCACTACAAAATTGAATTCCAAGTCCTTTAACATTTCTAACTCGTGTTTGCATCTTTGCCAGTTTTTATGTACTCCCATGACAGTAAGACAGAGAGATCAGAATGGATAAACCTACAAAGCAGCTTTGACTTGAAAGAAAACTTTAATACTTCTTCTTCTTCAGTACTAACTGATAAATAGGATGACTGAATACTGCCAAGCCCTTCCTTTAAGTTCTCCTGTTCCTAACAGGGAGGCTGCTGTGCATGTGAACAGAAAAAACACCAACCACAGTAAAGTCGAACTTTGTTAGTAAAATGAAAAAAGCAAAATCCTTTTACTGCTGACTCAATCTCTCCACAACACTTAACACCTTCAGACACACTCGTAGGTAACTCGAACAGAAATATCATGGAATTCTGTGAAGAGTCCAAAAGCAACATATCTGGAGCTATCAGAATGGAGGAATCTATCAGAACAGGTTACTAGCAAAGAAACTATTCAAAGTCTAATACAGTCAAGCTCAAGTTCACTTCACCAGAGAAGTGTTTCTTTTCAGGTACTGTAAATCAAAGAGCACAGAAACAAAAAAGCAAAACCATACATTTTCTCATGTTTTCTAAATTTCTTCATTAAAACTGTCCCAAAGAGGGGAAAAAAAAAAAAACAACAAGAAAACCCAGTGTAATTACACAAATTACAAACTCATCTAAGATGAGGATTCCATTACAGGAGGAAAAAAATACACAGAGTTAATTTAGCTGTAAGGACAAGAGGGCAAAATGGGTCACAGCAGCACAGACAACAGCAGCGATTTGCCTAATGTCAGATGCCAGACAGCAGCTGGGGGCAGGGAGGTCTTTTCATTCCAGTATCCAGTGTAAAGCCTTATCTTACTCTGTGCTGCAGTGCCTCTTCCTTCACTAAGCAAACTCTCTCTATCCCTTCCAGACACACCCTCCTTCTGCTCACCTGTGGGTAAAGTGAAAAGGTTTCTGAAAATCTGAAAGAGCTTGGATCATCCTTGTGATATTCTCCAAATTTCTGACACTGGAGTAAAAGAAAAAAAATATCTGAATTAATAAACATACTTGCTTGGTCATACCGTTACCCTAAGTTTGTTTGTTTTTAACAGACACGAACTCTGAGGCACTTATAGCTTTGTAAGCAAACAGAAACCTAACAAAAACACTGACATAAGTTCTTCCCTTAACAAGCAGTGATTTCCTTCTGTGTGAGGCTTTAATGGCTTTTTGGTTTTTTTCTCTAAAATTGCTAAGCAGAGTTACATGATTAAACAGCCATGGAGAACATGTTTAAAATTAAGTTATTAATAAGTGCTTACTTACAAGTAAGAAATAAAATTTAAAAAAAAAACCCTCTTGAAAATAAAGAAATTCCATAGTTTTCTAGATACTTCGACTTTTTCTAATAATATTTCATCTACGATGTCATTACAGGCAGCGGAAAGTAGAGAAAGTTTTAATTTCTGCTAATCTCATGCTAGAATTTCTCTCAGTTGTTGGCAATTACCAAGTACCAAGGAAACATCCATAAACAAACTAAAAGCATATCTGCTCTTTTTTTCATTTAAAATAGAGTATCTTAGTTAATTCTGCATACCCACTTGTGGAAATGAAGTGCTCAGTTCACTTTTTTTGTTTTATTTTTAAAGAAACAAATCACTGAACATTAGTCATTTAAGAAATATATGTCTGGAAACAACAAACCAATCTGACTCTTTCAATAAAGTCTTTTTACCAGTCGTATAAGTTGCCTGTCCAGCCACCTAAGCACATCAGGTCCCTCTTCCGTCTCTGCCCTATACACCGCCAATCTAGCCATGAGAATTGCAGCAGCTTCCTGGTCAAAAGATGCAGCGATGTTTTGAATCTGCGTCTGTGCATCTGCCCAGCTGCAAAAGAACAGTACAAGTATTCACATCACAGTGAAAGGAAAAATGTCTGACTTCAAACTACCCCTACAAAATTAAGGCAAAGAAAACAGTGTTAGCAGTTTAACAAACTCACGCTAGAACTTCAAAAACCTACTGGGTGTAAATGAGCAGCCTTTCAGTTAACCATTCTTCATTAGAGGTGTCCCTTATTTGCACAGATGCCATGCAACCAGTGAAATAAAATATAATGCCACTTATAAAACAATTATTATATTAAAAACTATTAATTATGAAAGGTTAAGTTACAGAAAACACTGTCCATTAAGTTAATCACACATTCCCACACCAGCAGTTTTCTTGCGCACCTTGCTTGTTCTTTACAATTTGTAAGGTGGCCTATTAATCTGTCTTTTCATCAGTCGCCAAGAAGATTTTACTAATATAACCAACGTAAGTTAACAAAATATTCATATCAACAGTAAGGGCAATGTTTTTTTGATAAACTGAATTTTCCCTCAAACTAACCAATCAATAATTTCCCTCAGGCTAAAGGAAACATCATTGGACACTGAAAAATGCCTGCATAAAGATCACCTTCTAAAACTGTGAAGTAAACTGAACCAAAGAAGCTACAGGTAAAAATTACGCAAGGAAGAACAAGTATTTACACCCCCCTGAACTGCAGCTAACACTCTCACATTAAGTTATGATCTCCGCCATTCCCCAAGTCCAACCAGCTCCTCAGTTTAGGCCATAGAATTTCACCCAAAGCTTCCTCTCCATCTAAAATCCCTTGGGTTACTTCAGAGCACTCCTGTAACATCGTTATACAGCCACTGCACCTCCCAAAGAAGAAACCACGCACAGAACCAGAGAGGCAACTGTCTCAAAGGTACAATGATGCCTTCACCACCTGCGGCACTGAGTATCCCAGAACAACAGACTGCTTACATAACCCAGAGATAAAAGGCAAATACATCTCCTGCTTTTTCGAAAATGATTCATCACAAGTAAAACCTACTTTCTGGCAACTGTGGTCACTCTGATACGTCTCTGTCCACTGGAATGCTGGTACTGAGTCACAAACTGGATTGCACCACGTCCTCCTTGAGGAATGGGAGCATTGTGCTACGTACAGGAGGAAAAAGAATAAATGCAGGGGAATCTCAAGATTTTACAGTATGATTTGAAAATGTATAAACATATCACTAGAAAAAGATAAAACTCCTCATAATAGACAGCCTAAGTTATACAAATGCATTGTCTGGTGCTTTAGTTGAGCACCTTAACTAAACATCACCAGCAAACTTGGAGTGTTAGGAGGTGTTAGTAGGAGTTGCTGCCTCCACCAGATACCTTTAAAGCAACCAATGCTCTCTCCTTCCACATACCCTTACAGAGACAATAATTTTGTGTTACCGTTGCTGATTTCATTAGAATCTCTTTGAACATCATGTGATCCACTAGAATTACAGGGCAATAAAAGTGATACTACCCTAAAATGATTAATGAACCCCAGAAAGTGCCATCAAATCATAAGGAATCCAGGTGCAAAATGAAATTTCAAAACTCTCATCTAGAAACACAGGTTTATACGATGCTAACAGGGTAATTCATTCCAAAAGAGAAGGACAATTGAAATCAACTATTACATACCATGACCAGACCAGTTTTAGAGCTATTAATAAAATGAAACCGAAATAAATATGCAAAAAGTAAAATTAAAAATGGCTAAGGTAAGTTCAAGTTTTCAAACCTTTGTATAGGTTTTGAAGTATGCAATATAGCATCCTAAATACATAGAAACCACAGACAGCTCACATAGTTTCTAAGCTTCAAATACTTGGAAGAAGGGAAAGTATGAGAAGGAAGTAGGGCAATTGCTCATCATGTTTTTATCCTCTTGCCTGCTACTGTGCTTGAGGAAACCACACAAAAATACAGGCTCCAGCAGTGTGCTGGTTTTGGCTGCGGTTGAGCTGGTTTCCTTCACAGTAGCTAGTGTGGGGCGAGGTTTTGGATTTGTGCCGGACACAGCGTTGCTAACACAGGGATGTTTTAGCTATTGCTGGTTACAAAGAGTCAAGGCCTTTGCTGCTCCTCACACTGCCCCACCAGCAAGAAGGCTGGGGGTGCACAAGGAGCTGGGAGTGGGCACAGGCTGGACAGTTGAGCCCAACTGACCAAAGGGATATTCCACACCATATAATATCATGCTCAGTCTATAAAGTTGGGGGAAGAAGAAGGAAAGTGGGGGGGTGTTCAGAGTTATGTCATTTGTCTTCCCAAGTAACCGTTACACGTGATGGATCCCTGCTGTCTTGGAGCTGGCTGAACACCTGCCTGCCCATGGGAAGTGGTGAATGAACCCCTTGTTTTGCTTTCCTTGTGTGCGCAGCTTTTGCTTTACTTATTAAATACCCTTTATCTCAACCCACAAGTTTTCTCACTTTTGCTCTTCCTACTCTCTCCCCCATCCCACTAGGAGGGAGTGAGTGAGCAGCTGCATGGTGCTTAGTTGCTGGCTGGGGTCAAACCATAACTAGCAGTCACATAAAATTACTGTTTAGTAGATAACTAGACAAATATTCATTACCTGGTTGACCACTTCAAAGTACAGCGCCAGTGTTGTAGTAGGATTAAGTCCACAAATCTTCCACTGACAAGTACCTCCTGTTCCAATCTCCTGTAGAAAGATTTTATAACACCTTTACAAACCAGAAGTATTACCTTGTTTGTGAAATAGAACGTCTGGTCATTACAGGTAATTGTTTACGACTACTCTGTCACAAGTTTTCTTCCTGCTTACTCCGTCAGTTTCTCAGACAAACACCCTTGAAAAACAACTGCCATATTAGATGTAGGAATAATAAAAAAGGAGGTAGTTGCAAAAAGATTAAAACATTAGAAGGACAAGGAGATGGCATCAGAAAAATTGAAAAAACAGGTCAGAAACAGGAAAAAGTACTAGACTTTGCTTAAACAGCCCCAAGAGAAGAGATAAAAAGCACATGTAAGTTAAATGACTCTTCTAAGGCACACAGTAAAACTTCAAGTAGATAGCTTATATAGCGTATAGTATGTAGTTACACAGTCTCTAGTGACTAAGAAGGTAACCGTACACAGACAGGGATGCATTTCAAGTGACAATTCATTTTTGTCATCCGAACAACATCAATACCCAGTGAAACCAATTAAAATAACCAGCCGTCCATAACAGACCCAGAGAACTATGCAAAACATTCAAGGAAAAAAAACTATGCTGGTGATATTGTCACTGTGCTTGTATTCACTGTTAAAAGCATTACAGCTAGAATAATTGTCCAGTTACCACTTGAAATGAGATGCATGCATCTACATTTTATTCATATGTTTTATCTCAAAAACTTTAAATCAGATCATTTCAACAAAAAGGTTTTTGGAATATAAATTAATCATTATATAATTGCAAGGCAACACACATGAATTCACAATTAAATTTTCTGTTACCTCCTATGATTTAGACATATAGCTTAAATAAGAAGATGTAAATTTTACTGGGTTTGGGGGTTTTAACTTTTATTCTAATATATATAGTCCTCCAGATGATGAAATAAGAAAATCTGTACCAGAACACTTAGAAAAAAAAATGCTGATTGTATTGAGACTTTTAGTTCACAAAGATGCAATCATAAATACAAGGAAAATTTAGGCATGAAAAACACTTGATTAAAGCCAGTTTCATACTAGCAAGTGCTCTACAATGCAGATTGTTAGGAACAAAACTGAGACTTTTCAAATGCAAGAAATTTTGGTTACTGGGAGGAATTGTTTTTTATTAGTAATCAAATGCAAAATTAAGCTGTAATAATATTATTTTATAAGAAAATAAATGATGATATAAGTCTGATGTAAATGTAAAGAACTTACTTCAGGAGCCTATAGTTGGATATATAGCCTAGTTGGATAGTCTAATCAATTAATTCAACGCACATTTGGTGAAACAGCTACAAGAACAGGAAGACAGGACTAAGATAAAGGGGATGTTTCCATAGTCTGGTGTCCTCCTGTTCTCTCAGTCTTTCTGAACTAAATAGTTTTTATGGTTCTCTTTGGATAAAAGGACATAGCTCTGATTTTAACAATAAAGCATATTAACTCACTTTCTGCTTGGTTTCTGCTATGCCAGCATATAACTTCTCTGTAATCATTTTAAAGCAACTACTCTGTGGACAAACCTTAACAAGTAACAAGGGATTTGCAAGGTCTAATACAACTCGAATCTAATCTAGCAGTGAACAGAAGCTTATGCAAAAAACAGCCCTTGCATGAATTTAATTTAAAACCAGTAAAAAGTGAACACTATTTGTTCCATTTACAGAAGAGTTCCAGCTCCTCTTCAAATCCAGAAATCCAAAACCTTATTTTTCCACAGTAGAAAATTACCTTCATTTTCAGCAAAGTTTACTTACATTTTCTGAGACACAAGGTCCTTTAGAGTTGAGAGAAACACAGGGTCCAATCGCTCCAGAAATCTTTACTTCTCTTGAAGTCTCCATATTTAGAAGAAAAACAGACATTATTTTGGCACACTAAGAATTCAGTCCTATTTTATCACTAGTTAATGAAAACCTCAGTGTGTATCAGACTTCTGATGCCTTTAGGAAAGGTTACACATATAATAAAGCTTGATACATCTAGAGAAACTTTTAATGTGCTCACTTTCTAAACTTAATTATGTATGTTAGCTGTGCCAATTAGTACATCTGAAACAATAGTATGAGCATAAATTAAAACACAGAGAAAACACGCTCTTATTTATAAACCTGAGAGAAAGTATACCGGATGTCTGTTTTCTAGCAAACTAATTAAAATATTCACAAAACGAAATTAAAACTGAAGACTGGTAAAATAAGCTTGTGCATACCCCACAATGAATTTATACACCACCTCCTAAATTTACTTAGCTAAAAGCAAAATCCAGTTATTTACGTTCTTCCAATGTCATTTTCCTGTTTGAAGTGATTGGTACATCCCTCTAGAACTCCCTTTTTGCATTTTCCAGGATCTTCCAACAAAACCCACAAGAATATGTACATGAAAAAAGAGGGTTCAATTATTTGTCCTAGTAATAAAAACATACAGATTTTTACTGAACATACTCTTACGAATTTGGTTGGAAGATATATCTATTTTTAGAAGATATATTCTATATATCTTCTACAAGGCAGGATTGTCATATTTTGCAAGAACCATCATAGAAGACAGTACCTGAACCTACAGCACAGTCAGCTCTAAGCTTCTTACAATAGTGGAGGTGAAAGTGAACATTATTAAAGTGCCACAGAGGATTCTGATAAGGATGGAAAATTGAAGGAAAGCTGTCCTGGACCACATAGAGAACCTGGACCTACACTCACGAAACACTCATAACCGATACCAAAGTCTACGCAGACAGCATTGTGAGTTTCTAACAGGGACAACGTATTCAGTTCAGTCTCTCTTTTAGGTGTCCCTCAATGCAGGGTAAGAAGGAATTATTGTTATACCTAATTCACATTTACAGAATCACGAAACTGCAACGAGATAAACCAGGCAGTAACAGCTACCTCCAATCCAACACCAACACATCTGCTTAGCGTGTTCCCAAAAATTCCTTAAAGGGCAAAGATTCCACAGTTCGTAGCCATCCTGTTCCCAGTGCTTCACTAACACACTGCATTTTTATATTCTTACCTTTATTTCTAACGTGCCACCAAATCCCATTTTAAATTGTCCTTGCATATCTTTCGTGAATACTCTCTGAAAGGTTTGTTTGAATAAAGATGTATTGAAAGAGTCTCCCATTACCATGTAGCCTCTAGACAACAACAAAACAAACAAAACCCTCAAGTTAAAACAGATTACTCATAATGCAATAATTTAGCACATGGGATTTATATAGTTTATTTCTATTAATGACGAAAACTAAACACAGTTTATTGCGAAGCACATTTTTGCCTTCTTAAAACGGACTATCATTAAATTAATATTTTGCTACAATGTTAGAGATGAAATTTTTAAGTGAGCTTCTTGCCTAAGCGACATCTTAAGGTCATTGTGATTATAATACATAACAAAATCCATCACCGGAAAACTACTATACTGGACTTAAACACTACAAATGTCTTGTAACCTTGTCATGCAAAGTCAGCTTACTTCTAACATTCAACACTCCAAACTTACTTCCACATCATTTTGTGTAGTTCACTCATTATTTCAGGTTTAAACCTATGCTCAAGAAACAGGATTTATTTTTATGCTTAGAAAAATTCTGTGGATGTAACTGCAACAGTAACCACTTATCACAAAATATCATACGCTGCATTTAGGAAATAGTAATGGGAGATACTATTTTTATTCATTTAAAAAAAATAATTAAACCATATTAGTAAAATATGTTAATAGGTTAAACCTTGCACCCAAAAGAGCTTATGTAATTTTCAGGTGCATACTCAAAAATAGAAGAAAATAGACAGGCAGAATCAGAAATTCCTCCCTGTGTGTAGGATATAACCAAATAGAAAACAGGAACAGCTGTAGGAGAAACAAACTATACATTAAGGCTAGTTTTGCTGGAGTCACAAGGGCAGATAGAAAAATTGTGCACATTACAGAAAAATACAGCTTGAGTTTGATGCAGAAAAGGAGTAGGAATCAAATATACAGGTAAAGTCATAATCTTAAAGATCCTGAGCAGTGGAAACTCCCAAGTTAAGGCTATACACACAGCTCCGAGAAGAAGCAATCCAGCAGTGATTACTACGGACTGAAACTCAGAAGCATATATTCATCACAACCTGCAGCTGCATCTCTCATTCTTCTTGGTATGCTGAGGTATGTAGCACGTGCTTAGGATCCTCTCTCATATGAAGATATTGACAGACAACTAAGAAGGCCCATTATCAGCAGATATACCAGTAATTAAACCGATAAGCAAACATGCTTCATTTAATTTTACCTGCAGTTGGTATTGACAAAGCTAACAGTAACAAGCAAGAAAAATGAGCTTGGCAACAGAATCCAGACTGAATACAGAAGCCGACCCTAAAATCAAATGGTATGTAAAGCACATGGCTATACTTGTAAAGATGAAATATTATAAGCATAGGAAAGACTTTCAGAAAAAGAAAGAAAAGACAGTCTTTGAAAAAATACAGAGGAAGAATTGGCAGGATTTACAAAAATCAATGAGATACTTAACATGCAAGCAAGAGTCAAAAGCTATTTCAGACTGCAGATCTGCAAACAGGAAGGGTGAAGGTGTCATCCACAGCGACAGAAAACAGGGGAGTGGTTTCATGAGAAAGACTAGAACCTGCTCTGATTGTATTAAAGTGAACTGACGGCAAGACAAGCTGGAGGGGACACAAGACCATGTCTGAAATGCAGAACTGGACAGATGGAGCAAAACTCAGGAGCAACATATGTACCTGATATTCACCTGAGACAGTAATTGAACCTATGAACAAGTGTATATAAAAGGGCATCAACAAGATAGAAAGAATAACACAGGGTTTTGTACCACTCTGAACAGCAAAAAGAGAAGGATGACAGGTCCTTATCTTTACAGAAACCTGCAGCTTACATATACACACTGAAAAAAAGCAACAGTGTATAGGATAAATTGCCTGTTTAAAAGACATCCATATTATTTAAGCCTCAAACAGGTCATATTAACAGAAAAACAGCAAACCCCCTTCTGATTAAACCCACAATTGTGGTGATAAATTTGCCAGAGGTTGAGACATTTCACAACTTCAGTACAAATGCAACCATCACAGTGTATCAGAGTGGGTTTGTGCATTTTTCTTTTCAAAAGTAGCAGAACGTTTTTGGTAAGTGCTTCCTGTTAAACAATTAAAAAAATAATAATAAAAACTGCATCTTCATATACTACTGAAAAACAAATAGGCACATACCCAGTGTAGTTGGGACAACACTTCATCTCCAGTAGACCAGTCTGATCCAATGCACATGCATATATGTCAATAACATGACCATTTGTTGCAGCCCGATTAGCCAGGGCTTCAAAGTGCTAAATCCAAGATGAAAATACAGTTCATAGCAATTTACGATGTGAACTCTCCTTATCTTCATATTGAATCCTAAACTCCCAAAATTTTTCTAAGACAGCTTTTATCAGACTTTATCCACGATATTCTAATACAAGCCAGAAGAATATTTTTTCCTGAAGTTAAAATTAAGTCCACAATTTTCAACACTTCAGGGTTTTTTTGTCATCAGCTGAGAACCTGACTGACACTAGACAGACCAGTGGTTGCTATTTAAGCTAGAAAATTACCTTGATTTTTTTTCTTTTTAAACTTTGCATTAGCTACTAGTTCCAACACAGAAAATTGAATTTACTTTTCTAATCTCAAGTGTCTATAATGACAGGTGCCTGTGACTGAGCTATTTGTTTAAGCTCCCACTATAATCAGTTAAGATGAATTCAACAGGTTTCGGATGCAGTTCACCTGCTCAGACTTACATTTAAGATTAAATCAACTATGCCTAAACTCTACTGCCTAACCTTCCCACACCTACAGTGACAGTTGTGAGCAGCTGCATTAGAAGCAGACAGCCTTACTCTAGAGATACCATTTAGTCACATAAATCTTCTCTGACTTAAACCAGAGAAACACTCCAAAGAACTCAAATGTGAGCTAGACAAAGTCCAAACTCAATATACTGAAATTTATGAAGAAATTCCTGAAGACATAGCACTATTCAGAGACAGGTAAACAAAACCACACAATTCCCACTTCTTTATACATTTGCTACTACTAACAGCACTTTACAGTGCCAGACAATGTAAATGTTTACTCGCTGGTAAATTGCCTAAAATATCACTCATAACCATCTCTTACCTTTGTACCCTTTTTAACATATTTAGCATTGTCTTTTTCAATGTCATGCCATGATCTTATAGGTAACTTCAACTCATCCCCTACAACCATGCCAGGTCCTTGCGTAGCTGGTCCTCCAATAAACATCATTATACGTGCACCGGTATTAGGAAAAGTGCACTGCAGGAAATAAAACACAAGTAAAACCATGGGGTTTTGCTACAAACTAAACAAAAGAAACAGCTATGCGAGTATTTATCATGTTGATAGGATTCTAGCAGTAACTGCACATTTCCCCTCCCAAAACTTAAATCTGCCATTAATTGGAAGTCTCAATTTTGCCTCATTAAAATGCATAAACACCTACAATTATTCTATACATGTAAGTGATGATACCTATCAGAATCATCACACAAATCTAATATGCATCAATTACTAAGGTTTTTACATATTGATTGCATTAGCTTTTCTGCAACAAAATGATCTATTTACATATTAGCACAACTGTAGTTAAAGCTATTACCTCAAGGAGCCCTACGGCTATGGAAAGAGCCACTCCAGAAGAACGTAAGGGCCGTTTTCCTTGTGGAACAGGCCAAGGATCTCGCTGCAGTTCACCCAAAAGATCAGTAAGATTCATATCAATTTTCTGCACAGGTTGCAAAAATCTGCAAACAAATACATGGAATCAGTTTAAAGTCAAATTTTTAAATAAAAATTTTATCAGTTTCTCACTATCCAATATATAATACTAGACATATATTAGCAATGGTTCATTCTAGATCCTAGATTCAGAGGAATGTCTCTGTCTCAGCAAGATGATGCAGTTTGGTATTACTACACACACAGCACACTCAGCTTAAGGAGTTCAGCAAAGAGCTTGTAAAACAAAAGCTTGCTGACTCGCCACTACACAGACAGAACCCTATCTAGACAAAAGAACGCAGCAGATGATGGCCTGTGAATTTCAAAAAGAAACTTGTTTCACTATTTCAGTCAAAATCAAAGATCAGAAAAAACAATAATATGTAAAGCATTTACTGTGCTCTCTGCTACAGGCTGTCTACAAACGCAGCTACTTGTTGGAAGGCAGACACTGCAAAACTGTCTCTCTTTTTTATCATTTCATCAGTTTATTTGATGTCACAGTGGAATACACAGAAGAATGAAACACCAACACACAATTTCCAAATGAGAGACAAAAGAGGAGTGCAGAGGAGTGGAAGAGGGAGAAAAAGTGAAGGCAAAGCTGGATATCCACAAAATGAAGGGGCACTAAAGCAGTTATTAACACTTTCCAGCATACAAACCAACAGAAGCATCATCATTTACATATCTATGATATGCCTATATAAAGTTCTCTCAGAACATTTCCAAAGCATCATCCAGATCATTTTATTATCACTCATTAAGTCTTTTCTTCCTAGTGCAAACTGTAAGAAAGAAACAGGCTATAACCGTTAGTCTCCTAGTAAATTTGTGCCTGATCAAAAGCTTCAACTGCCAGGCAATTGTTTTCATTGTCATAAAACATGTTTTCCAGTAAATCAGTGCAGTCAAAGTACATTTTTCAGATGTTTTAAGCACATTACCTGTTAGAAGGGGGTGGCTGCTGCACTTGAGGACCCCGACCAACTTGTGAAACAGCTACTTTTGTAAGTCCCAGCATTTCCTGTCATCAAACACAGATTTTATTACAAAATCTGTTTACAAACTATTTGAAGTTCATCATCACCGCCTCGATGATTTCTTTTTGTTTAGTTCTGTGTGTTACCTGAAGCTGCTTTGCAGATAGGTCTTTTGTTCCTCTGAAGACATAACTTTTGGAAATTCCTTCACAGCCAAGCTCGTGAACCTGCACCATTCGGCCAAAGGTAATGAGACCTACTAACGCAGTTGGTGGTAGGAGACTAAGTGACATTTGCATGGATTCCTTCAGAGCTTGCAAGTCTTCATCTTCCATGCATGTGTCCACGACATAAAGAAATATCAAAGGCATCTGAGGACCACGCTTTAAGAAACACAAATGTCAACACATGAAAAGGAAATCCCACAATATTTGCAGGATCAAAAACGAACAAATAAAGCACATTTTGTGAAAGTTTTCATTTTAATCATGCCAATAATGTCAATGTTCCATTTAACTTAGCTCTCTCTCATGCAGTAATCAGTATCTGGGGCTAAAGAGAAACGAAACCCCTACCACAATGAACTCTGCAAGAAATCGAAATTCTTGCTAGAGAAGGAAAGAAAAAAAATCCTTTCCGGAAGTAATGATAGTTTTGAAGCTTGTGTCAGTTATATAAATCTTCTAACATACAATGAGCTTATATTGCTCTAAGTGAACATAATAATCATAAAGCTATCCAGAATTACAAAATATTCCAACCTGATGATATTCCATGGCATTTCACCTCACCATTTTACTCTAGAGATAGATCATTGGTTCTTTTTATTCTTTCTAAACTTATTTTGCTGTATTATGAGCCAATACCCCCTTTACTTTGCATTACAACAGTTGGCAAAAAGTAGAGATAGTCTTCAGTCTTCACCCCTCTTTTCATAATCCAAGTGCCTCGAACTCTTACAAATTTTAATCCTCAAAAATGGGATTAAGATATATACAAATGTGCAATTGCAATTTTTTGCAATTTTGCAGTTTAGGTCCACTTCTTATTTCTATTCAAGTAACTTCTACCCTAAAAAGGAATTAATATTAAATTTCAAACACCTGAATTTAACATGTATTAGCTGTTTTCTCTAAACCAGCTAACCCTAAACCTAACTCTCAACCATTTAAATATAAATTTAAATTCAAATGATTAATGAAAGATGAATAAACAGTCAGCAGAATTTGAACTGAAATGGTTTGACTGAGAAACAGCAGTAAGCAGCACAAACACAAATTAGACTCCTGGTAAAGAAATGGACCTAATAGAAATATTGCCTTTAGAAGAGATCTCTCTCTTTTACTCCTTTTTTTTTTTTTTTTAAACCAGTCTTATTAGCCATCCTTGTGTTCTTACAAAAAGTTATGTTTTCGGTTTCCAATTGATGACATAAAGTTCAATCTACTAACAAGCACATATAGACTCTCAGTCATTAAAATGCAGTGAACAAACAAAATTGGAATCAATTCTTCTTGTATCTTGCAAGGCTATAGATATTAAAGATTTTATTTAATGATTTTACCTGTACTACATATTCAATGCTGGAGAACTGAGGCAAAAGTTCAGCTGGCTGATTCATTTCAGATATGCCAGCATAGGTAGGAGGAAACTGCAAATAAAACCAGAGAAGTTAAGTATAAATAAAATATTACAACTTCTACAAAAACAAAAACATATGTATGAACTACCTTCCTCTGCAACAGATGTTCACTATTGCCATCATGAAAAAAAGCTCAATGCAATCCCTGAAGATAGAGCTGCACACTCATGCTCTTGCTGTCAATTTCAGTTCACAACTATAGTTTGAAAAATGAGGATTTTCACTTTTCACTTATAAAAAAGATTTTCTATATCCTGAATGTTTCATTTTCTTACCTGATTTCTCTGATAACAAAAGTTGCAAGCCCAGAGTTTCGCTCGATAATCCACTTGGCTATAAAAATACAATACAAAAAAGTTTATACAGCATGAATAATTCATTTCCCCCCACTGACACCAGAATATGCTTAATTTTTCAAAAACACATAAACCCGAAAAAGCTTCCTCCTAGTATACTTTCTCCTAAATACCCATGTTACAAACTCAAAATAAGTGTCATCTTACACAGATATATCAAGCAAATCATTGTCTTTAGAGGGTGAGAATGGTCTAAACTATACTATATCAGGGCCCAATAGTTAAAAAGATACAGCATAGTAACTTTTTACCCAAGTAATTTTCTAGAGGCAAAATGCAGGAGCATACTAACTCACAAGATGTGTAGTTTCAGAAAAATAACATATCTAATCATTAATTAAATTAAGTACGTTGAAAAAACTTGTTAAATGAAAACAATGTTCTAAGTATATATGTTACATATGCAAATCTGTGTGCAGAAACTTCTAAACTCCAGAAGATTGAGCTGTATACTCATTTGAGGTGTACATGAACTCTCACACAGCAAATCTTTTGCATAGTTTAACTGGCACTATTCTAAAGATTGTTTGTAAGGTAAAATATTGGCATAATGTATGCATTAGGTTTACCATAAAGGATTCAGAACAGCTCGACATGTGGTCCTACTGCACAAAACTGGCTCATACTGAATAGGAGGCAAGTCTGGCCGTTCCTTCAGTGGTGTGAAGAGGGCAGCCACTGGGACCACCATTCTTGTGGCTTCAAGACGACTTGAAGGCCAAACATTCCAGCTGAATCGAACTCCATCTCTGTCCTCATTTTGCTGGATAAATTCCAGGAAGGTTGTCATGGTCAACTTCTCTGTTTATCACTAATAAAAATAAAAAAATAACCATTAGCAGAATGTCAAACTGAAACCACTTTTAACCACTAAATACTGAATGCTCTTAATGACTGTAACTCAGTCACAGTGTTTGAATGTGTGACTATCAATAAACACTGAGTAGTGCTTCTTAAACCTAAAAGCAATGCACAGAATTCCAAAGTGAAACAAAAAGAAACTAGGACTTCAGCAACCTCTTCAAAATAACAAATATTTGATATCTTCCAAGTTAAACACACAGTGTTAAAACAGTCCATGTTATGATCAGTTTTGGACTTACGCAACAAACTCGGGCAAGGAATGTTATAACTAAAGCAGTAATTCTAGGGTAGGTCAGAGCAGAGAACATGCAGCACACTAACACTGTCAAAAAAGACTGACTTACAAAAAATATACACACAGTTTTGAGGACTTTCACTAATGCATCTAGTTATTCATCCTGTCCATTACCCAAGCATCATTCATCCTTGCAACTGTTTAATCCTCTAACTTAAGAATCAAATAGTAAAAAGTATTTCTCCTAAATGTACTTGTCTTATGTCTTCTGCTGTATCAAATTTTGTAAGAGTTTTCTAACCATATTTTCAGTAACTCATGATGAAACCTACATGCAAATGTAAAGGAATAACACCACAATATTTCACCAGAGTACATTCCTGCAACAATGCTAGAAAATAACTTTGTAAGAAGTACTAGTGTCATACTCCACTACATTATCTATCAAGATGCACCTTTCAAAAATCATTTGAACTCAAATTTACCATTTTGAACACTGACATAAGGCTTCCAAAATGTTGACCCACAGATACTCAGAAGCTGGAGCGCTGGGGAACGCAGACACAGCTGAAAAGTTCAACAGGTCCCTGTGAACATCTGGGAAAGCCAGCAAGAAGCACGCTTTTTCCTCCCAAGCTAAAAACCCTCAGCTATACACACTCTGTTCCTGAATACCCGCTGCATGCTTCCCAGCACATTTTATTGTACAGGTTTTCTCAGCAACTAGGATACCTAAACTCCCACTGCCTAACAGTTAAGAAGTAAAAAATCTACATGAATCACCTGAGAGGTAGTCTGGGAAAACACTCTTAAGTCTCAATTTAGACTGTGCTATGCTAATTAACAGCTTTTAGAAATGCTGAAATCCTTCTGAATTTGGGATTTAAATCAGGAATTCTCACAAGCACGCTGACCTTCTTAGTCCTGTAATTACATATGCTAAGGGAGACTCCTGGAAAACTCTCCATTTGTAAAGAACTAGCTCTCTTTACGGAAATTATAACGGTATTGCACCTTCAGTTTCTATGACAGTTAAAAACTTTTCAAGTTTTTTTAAATTATAGTCTAACTTAATAGCTTTATTCTAATGCTGACTTTTAAGAAAACAGATTAACAACCCACATAAAATAAAGAGAAGCCCCACATTTCACAGTTATTATCGCTTGGAAATAATCAACTGTCAGCATGTGATGAAAGCTACAAAGAGCAGTCTCATTCCTATAAAACACAGACTGACAGGCAAAGCTAAGTCGATAGAGTACCCTTGTCTTCACGTTTTCCACAGGTGCTACCACTGCCACATATCTCCACATTGTAATAGAAATACTACGATAACTATTCTGCTAACATTTTATTAGGCATGTCATCTTAGTGATACAGGAGCAAATCTACCTGTCATGGCAATTGCAACACACGGAAGCCGCACAGGACTTTGCGCAGAGGAGCGCTTCCACCAGAGCTTTTGCTCAAACTGCTGCGAGGCCATCGGGCTGAACGAGGCCATCGGGCAGGGGGCAAAACTGAGCAAAAGCAAAGGGAGAGAATACCTGGAAATCTTAATTAGTACAGAGGATAGACAGAAGATAATTCAGCTAAGAGAGGAAAGAATAACCCAGTATTTGAAAAGGATCTAGAATTTACGAAGTTTCTTTCCTAACACATCAAAATCCATCAGTGTTCTGTAAAAAGGTGAGTGAACATTACCCCTGAAAAATGGGATATTGATACAATTATCCGCATGAAGCAACTACCTCAGCTATAACCACAAACTAAATAACCTCTCATTTTAAAATTACCTCCTGAGAAGACAGAGAAAATTGCAACTTTAAGGCCATTTCAGCAATTCGATAGGCACCTGCTACGAAGTCCAACTCCGTCTCCATATACTGCAACATGAACTCCTGCTTTCTGTACTGGACTTTTAAGTCTTTTCTCCACATTTTACTGTAGCTACAATTCAAATGGCTTTACATGGACATTATTTTTTACCACTCAGTTACTGCTCCTCAGAGGGCAATGTACAAACACCAGTGTGCAGTGTCTAATAAAGTGCACATATATACATAAAAGATTTGTTGGATTTACTGAGTTAAATACTGTTACTAGGAAAGAATGTATTTCCTGTTCAGAAGGCAGAACCTGCTAATAATCAATTTTTCCTTCATCTTTTCTTCCATCCTTTCTTTCTTTCCGAGAGCCAATAATGCTCACGCATTTCATCATTAATCGAATGTGAAACTCATGGTCTGACAAGTTACATTCAGTTTCAGTACCACTGTTTTAGCTACACAGGCACATTTTCTGGGACAGGTGTAGAGATGCATTACATTAGACCAGAACAGCAAACCCTTCTGACCTACAGGCCACCTACCAAACTTCACACACTTGGCTGCCACAAAACACGCATTGCCCACCTCAGAAAAACACAGAGAAGAGATTTTTCAGAACGGCTGAATAGCAGCAGCTCCCCTGTTGGGGTGTCACTGCTTCAGCTTTGCCACAGGACAGGACATCTAGACGAGATCAGCAGTGCTACCCGGCTGCCTCCTCCTTCCCCCTGCTGAGGCCAAACGCACCTCACATCCCTGCATCACGGCAATCTCCGTGTCACACAAAAACCCCACACCTGAATGGCATAAAGAGCCACAGGCTGACTATACCTAGCTGTAAAGGCTTGATTCTCAGGTTAAAAGTATTCATGTAAATACTCTGACTAGAGGCAAGAGTAGTGTTGGGACTTTCTAACCATCACACATATCAAACATGTTTGATATACCATTCAGAAAGCTATCCTAGAGCTGAATAAATGGGTTTGAAATACACTACTTTGAAACGGCACCACGTTGAAAAGCTTCTAGAAGCACTTACAAATAGTAACAATAGTTGCTTCAAAATATATTATTCTAAGAGATCCTCCTTCATCTCAGCACCTTTAAACATCTACACACCACACATAAATGTATCCCAATACAGAATATCACCAAAATAATATCCACTAAACCTTGGAAGCACATACAAATAAAATAAAAACATGTCTCTCCACAGCATTTTAAGAGTTCCAACACAGATGGACCAAAGTCCCTCATACAACCACGTATTTAAATACCTCTAAATCAGTACAGTTCACTGTGCACTTTTCTTAAAACAAAGCTATTCTTTCCATTTATTATACACTAACAATCTGGTAAAATAAAACAGATTCATAATAAGCCCTGAACTATTTTAAGTCAAAATCAGCATTTCACATACATAATCTGTTTCAGTTCCAAAGAGGAGCTTAAATATACAAGGAAAATGACTTAGTACTTACCTAAATCAACTGCAAGTTGTCAAACTGACAACATAAGAATTTCATTTTCACTACTCAAACACAGCCATCCAAACCTGCTCTCCTAGTTTTGTTCGCTGAGGACTTCTTTTTAAAAAAATCAAAACACTAGTATATGCAATAAACTACCTAAATGAAAAAAAAATCCACATCTTGAAACACAGCAGGGCCTGCCTCAGCACAAGTCTTGTGTAGCTTTATCTGTGTGGCGAGGCAGCCCTGACAGCGGCACGACGCGGGTGCAGGGAGCCCCGGGACAGGAGCCGCACTGCACACCGGAGCAGGGCGGCCGTGCCCCGCCGGCCCGACCCGGGTGCCGGCAGCCCCAGCTGAGGGAGGGGGCTCTCGGCAGCTGCTCCCACCGCTCCAGCCGGGCTCCACCGCGGTGGCCGGCGCGGGCGCCCCCCGCCCCAGGAGAAGGGGCGCACGCACCCGGGAGGCGGCGGGCAGCGCTGACCGGCCGCCGGCGGTATCCCCTGCCCCTCAGGGCGGCCCGGGGTCCCGAGACCACCGTCAGGCCGCCCGGGGCCCCACCGCCACGGGGAGCGGCGTGAGCGCCCGGAGCCTCGGCAGGGGAGGCGGGGAGAAGGGGAGCTCCCCGCCACGCTCCCTCCTGGCCCAGAAACGGGGCGGCGGCCCCACGGTTGGGGTCCCACGGCCCGAAGGCGGGGATGCCTCCGTACCCACGCAGCGCGGCGAGGGGGGGGCTGCCGCCGCGGCGCCGGCGAAGGGCTCTTCTTCCCGCGCCGTCTCCCCAGCCCGCACCGCCGGCCAGCTCCGGCTCCCCGTGTCCTCCACTGCCCCGCTCGGCCCCTGCCCTGCCCGCTCACCCGCGTCCCGGCCGCCACCGCCGCCTCTCGCTCTTCCCCTCCCGCGCGCAGCCGCCCCAGCGCTGCCGACGCAGCCAACATGGCTGATGGGAGAGTCCGCGCCACGTCAAGGGGCAGAGAGCGGCGGGCCGGGCCGGGCCAGGGGCGGGCTGAGCTCCCCGGCTCCCCCACCACCGCCGCCCCCACCACCGGGGAGCCTGGCCGGGCCGCAGATCCCGTCAGTGTCCCGCGGCCCTCCTCGGCGAGCGGAGCGGAGGGACCCAGCGTCAGTCACCCCACAGCGCTGACCTTGCTTCACCGCCTGACGGCTCCCGCGGGCGTGTGTGGTTTTTCCCCTGTTCGGCTTTCGAATTTGTTCTGAAGATCGTTTGTCTCACTCTCTCGCTCCTAAAACCGCTCGGGAGACACCCCGGCCACCGGGGCGGCTTTGCCTTCTGCGCCCCTCGGCTGTGCCCGCGGTTACCGGGGCTGCCCGCACCCCGCCCGGGGACGCGCCCGCCGCTCCTGCTTTGTTCCCCGACTGCCGGGGGACGTTTCAGGGAGAGCCTCGGGACAAGGCAGCCGGGCTCCTGGGAGTCCCTCAATTCACCCTGCTTATTGCCCATCTTCCACCGTGTGTATTTATGGCAACTTTTTAATTTGGAAGATTGTTTATGTGTTATTTCGAATTGCCTGGGAAAAAATACATCGTAATTATATTCCTGGTGTGTTTTAGCCCTAGACAGTGCTTTATGTAACATTATAAATATTTAGAAATATAACACATTTACTATCCACGCAATAACTTTAACAAAGCGATTAACTGTACAGTTTTGTTCCATTTTTTTGTTAACTGTGGTTATCTTTTTTCCCTCAAACCCAAGTTACAGTGACACTTGAGTTTCAGGGCACTTCAGCATCATTTTAAACAAGCCTGCCATAAAAGGCTAGAACAGTAACTTCTGTCTTCCCTGAGACAGCTCAGTGCAAGTGATCCAGACACGGGGAGCACTGAAAAACATTCAGCTGAGTACCATGTCCTCCTTCACTGCAACTCTGAAAACATGCTATAACCACCAACCAAACATAAATGACTAAAACATCCTTATCCTCTTTTCTGTCAAATATAATTATGATAGAATATCTATGCCATCACTGTCCCCAGTATCATCTGCCAGCCCTCTTCAGTGTAAAAACATGAGCAGGTAAACAACAGCAGAACTTAAAGAGAAGGATTTTAAATTTCTTTGTCCACAAATCTCCCTGCCAGTTGTGGGAGTATTGAGCAGGAGCTTGCCAAGGACGTGTAACCTCCCTCCGTTTGTTAAAAAGTAAAAGAAAATTAAAATAAACCAGGGTGAACTTCAAACATGCACAAACATGCAATTCAGTGTTATAATTTCAGAAGTACTCAAATATCTCTGTGAAATATTTTCAGAAAGTTACACTGACAAGAGGCAAGTCCCAAAGTCAGAACTGCGGTATGAACTCTATAGACAATAAGAGAGAAAGAGGCAACTGACACTTAAAAGGGAAGAAGAAAGAACAGGAAAGTTCGCTACAAATAAAAGGTATACTGTATTTTTAAGCAGTCATTAGCACAACTACATATTATTACGTGACTCAACCTACTGCTCTAAACTTCAATATGTCTTGCAGCTGTTACGATGCTGCAAACCACAGAGAAAAGCAAAAAAAAAAACAGAACAGAAAATAGGATTCTAACATGCTGTATGCTCATTATAAGAAAACACTTTCTCTCCCAGTATCAGAATGTACAGTGAAAGCATTGCATTTTTCTTAATGTCAAATTTTTAGTTTACATGTTAGACTTTTTTTTTTAGTCAGCAGACATGTCCAGTGATGGCAACTCACCCTTTCTTTGGAAAAGTACTCTTCCATAATGCCTAGGCAGCTGAGGAGAAAGAAAATTCATTTCCAGTTTCTTTTTCCTCTTCCTCCACTGAGTCTTATTTGCTAGCCACGGCATCACCATTGTTGGTAAAACTTGTTAGGAACAATTTTATTATCTGTGGAAAACTACCTGTAATAATTAAAAATATGTTACTTCATTTTAAAAGTATAAATGGAAAGTTCCAGAAAAAAGTAAGCTAAAGATTGAAAGTATACTTAAGGTATATTTCTATCTGTGGATTCTCTTTCTGTTGATAGTTCCTGACTTCACAACAAAAAAACAAAAATAAGTTCTGAATACTGCCAAAGTATTAGAAGAGAACTTTCTACAGCTGGACTCACCAAAGTTTTCGTCTTGACCACTGGTCAGCCTTTCCAGAGATACCACTGTGGTTCTAGCTACGCAGGTTTTATTTCTAGTGGTGACTGCAATTGTTGCACACTCAATTAGGATGTTGGATCCGGTTTCAGAATTAAAACTCCCTGTTACACGTAGGTGGTTGTGGAAACACCCTAAAACAAACAAAAGCCAGTGGAAAGGAGGAGTTAGGGTAAATGTTTGTTCAGAACTGCTAAAATACAGCCTTGCAGGGAAAGAAAAAAAAAAGGCTTTTTTTTACCTTCTGTAAAAAGTATTTAGAGCTGTTCTGATCTACTACATTGACTGTGGGTAGCACTAAACTGACTTTGCATGCAGCAAAACTAAAAGGAAAAATAATACAAATCGACATTTTGTGTAACAGGAATTTCGTAACACACAATGTAAATGGTTACAGCATTATCCTTCTGCTTTTCATCTTCCCTGAAAAGCAGCTCCCTTTCTGCTAATGCTGCCTTGCTTTTTATTTGGCACGTGGGTACTCTCACAGAACAGTATTTAGATAAACCCATACAGCAACAAAATAAGAACTGAGGCAATGACCCTTCCCAAATTATGATTGTTTAAATTTCTAGCAATTTTAATGTATTTTTTAATGTACAATGTATCTGATTTCAACCATAGACCTCAAAGCACCACAAGAAATGGAGAAGTGGTAGTATTACTGGATATCCACAGGTAGAATAGAAAATACTAACGGGTGAGTTTTATAAAACCACTTGCAGAAGCTACTGTGTATTAGAATGATGGTATAGGGCCTAATAAAAATGGTTATTAAAGGTCTACACCGATTCACCACAGAAATAGGCCTAGTTTGATGGGCAGCAAACTGGCACAACCACTTTCTGCACTACCCTTTGGTCAAATTCCCTTTTATTCCCCTCCTGGGGTTTCCAGAGCAGCTCAAACCTCCGGACCAGGCCGGCGCTCGGCGCTTCCCGGTGCCGCAGCCCCGAGCACACGGCGCCCACGGGATCGCCCCCACCCCAGAGCGCAGCACCCACGCACCCTTATGGGGGCGCGAGCGCCGAGAGGAGGCGGGAGGCCCCGGGGTGTTTATCACGGCACCGCTCCCAGGACGCGTTCCCAGAGGCATCGAAACCAGCGCCCCCGGACGCGCTCGCCGCTGCCGGGCAGGCCCCGGAACGGCCCCGCTCTGCGCCGCCGCTCTCGCGAGAGCCGCCCGCGCCTCGCGCCGCCTGCCAGCGAGGCGGCCCCAGCAGCGCCGGGTCAAGCGGCCTCTGCCGCCCGTGGGGCGGGGCGGGGGCGGCCGTAGCGGCGGGGCCATGGAGCCGGGAATGGAGGAGCTGATGCCGCGGCTGCTGCCTGTGGATGACTGTGACTTGTCTGAGGACTTCGACCCCACGGTGCCTCCCAGGACGCCCCAGGAGTATCTGAAGCGCGTCCAGTGAGTGGCGGGGCGGAGGGGCCCAGCTGGGTGAGAGCGGCGCGGCCGGCGGTGCTGCCCGAGCCGAGCTTCGCGGTGGGTGCGGGAGGGCGGCTGTGTCGTGCTGAAAGCTGCCGGTGACCTGCCAGCCGCAGCCGGGAGAGCTGTGTCCCCGGCGCTCCCGGTGCGGTGGGATCCCGTGCGACACCCGCGTTCTGGAGGCTGGTGCTTCTCCAGGCCCGTGTAGCGATGGCCGCTGCCGCCCGTGCCGCGGCGGGCTCGGTACCGCGCAGCGATCGGCAGCGCCGCGGGCCGGGGCTGCTCTGCTCCCCGGAAGGATGGAGGTGCAGCTCTTGGCTGCCCGTGCCTGCAGCCCAGGCCTCGCAGGTCTCGCTGCGGGAAGCGGAGCTGCACTGCAGGCAGGTTGGGAAGCACGAAAGCTTCGAGGAGGCCAGAGCAGTCGAGTAGAAAGTGAGGGTAGTTGATCTGTAACTCTGAAGTCAAACCTTCTGTTAAGAACTCCCCGTGTAGCCAGTGTTTTACATACTTGGAGATTTACACCGGTGCAGTATTTCAGAGACATCCAGCGTATAACCACCTGTTACGAAAAGGAAAAAATGGAGCCACTGGATTTTGTTTTGTAGGATTGAAGCAGCTCGATGCCCAGATGTGGTTGTGGCACAAATAGACCCAAAAAAATTGAGGAAGAAGCAGACAGTAAATATTTCAGTAAGTTTGAGAGCTTTTACATGTTTTGTTTCGAGAGAAAAAAGATTAAGGGAAAATATGTTAATATATTGTTGGTTCATATATTGTTAGTTCATATATTGTTAATATGTTAGTGCTACTTTGGGGAGTGGTTTGCATAACTGAACAATAGCACTGCTGGATTTTAAAAGCATCTACAGAATTGAAGATCTGGATTTGAAGAAACAGCTGTTTAACTGCTAGCTAACAGCAGTCTTTATAACTGATTTAAATTTAGAATATCCATACTATTTGATACACAGCAGACTATTTTACTGTCTGAGGAAGTAAAATGTTGCATTAAATTTTACTGCTATTTGAACATAAAACCTGCATAAACTTAATAAGTAAGGTATCTCCATACCTATATTTAGGTTTATATCTATATATCCAGAGTAAGGGTAGTAAGTGCAGCTAACCTTTGCTAAAATCAGATTAAATTCTAGCACCACTTCTTTCCTTTTTGGTGGAATTTTTCCTTACTGTCCAAGCAGATTTCTCTGTTGTCACATTGCCCTGCTAGCTTGGTTTTTAATCTACTTTCAAATCGTTCGAGATCAAGTTTGCCTCGGTCTAGTGAAAATTCTGTAATCTGAAATTTCACTACTAGATTGCTCAAGAAAAATTTCTAGTACTGACGTATGACCATGTAACTTCTGCAACCATTCTCTACATTTGTCTCATCTCTTTGTAGTGGCATTCTTAAGCATTCCTAGAAAGATTCTTTTTTAATATTTTTTTTAATAAATCTTCCATGCTAATCTTTAGAGAGGTTATATCTACTTAACTGTCAGAAACTATTTCCTAAAAGATATTTTTGCAGTCTTCTGACTTCCTCAACTTATTATCTTGGCAAGCAGAACACCTAAGATTCAAAGCATGTGTCCAAGATAAGAAAACAGCATGCTGCTTTTTATAAACAGGGAAATTAAGGCAGGACAATTGCTAAAAAGAAGACCTTAAATAATTCTTTGACAATGTGTATTGAACACTTGGTTTTCCTTCTTATTTGCATATGAGAAGAGTCAAGCAGAATAAACTTTTTCTAAACCAATAGTTAAGTCAGTATTGGATGTGGTCATGAAATTACCTTTCTTAAATGAATATTTAAAGGATATTGTTTACCTGATAGTAAACATTCACTGATTCTCTTGTTCTTAAGGATTCTTCTTATATAGCTTTCCTTACATTATAATTATTGCCAGTGTTTTCTTAGATTTCTGGGTGTCAGCCTGCTCCTGAAGGATACGTTCCAACACTCAAGTGGCAGCAACAGCAAGTGGCCAATTTCTCAGCCATTCGTCAGGTAAAAATGGAATTCCTCAAGTAACTGAAGTATAAGCAACTGCACTGAAGGTGCTGTAACACTGAATATTGCATGAGGTCATTTATCCTGTTTTTTACAGGAGGTAAATCAGTGAAGGTGGAGATGTGTATTTACTGCATCTACATTGCAAATATTAACTGAGCTAGCCCCTATTTCTACAAGGTATCACATTGCATACTGTATATGAGGCATAATGTAAGGTTTTAGTAGAACTAAAGAAACTGACATCTAAAGGTATATTTACTGTACAGGTATTTCTTTTACACAGAAATCAACTGTCCCCTCATCGTTGCTAGAATTAACACTCTTAAGTATGAGAATATCCTAAAAATATTTAAGAGAAAAAAAGAGCATCAGAAGTCACTTGTTTAGACACTATGCCTCCGCTACTGTTACTTACAGCATTTTTAGTGGTCACTTTTATTTATTTGCTACAATAACAGTTGGATTTGGGAAAAATTGCTTCTGTTACAAAACATTTACACCTCTGTCCAGGAAACTGTCAAGCAGGCAAGTTTGTCTTAACATGGCATCCCTGTCAGGTAGAAGAAATACACTAGGAACACCCACCTGCCTGCTTTCTAACAGTTCTGTAGACATCCGATACAGGTACAGACCACTGCTGGAAACAGGATATTGGCTGTGTGCTTTTAGACTAAACTAAATATTATTTTCTTAAACTTGTTATACCAAGGAAAGTCTAGAAGACTATTAAAGATCACTACTTCAACTTAGAGCTTTGTGTAGTAGACTTAAAATTCCTTCAGCTTTAACATTACTTCCAAAAACCCAGCATGAGCAACTTAGTTACAATTATACTAAAAGGCATGGGAAATGTTTAGCCAGTTACACCTCTACTGATTTATAGAACATCATAACATATACCTTTTATACATTTAAAAAATAATGAAGAGCAATTATGACTAGGATAAAATAACTGCAAAGTGAAACTGTAATTTGGCTTTGTTTTAATAACTCAGAGCCTGAACAAGCACAGAAATCACTGGCGGTCACAACATTTGGACAGCAATGTTACTATGGTGAGTAGAATCCATAACAGTGCTGGGTTTTTTTCCAGTCATTAAATCCATGGTTAATCTTGCTTTAAAGTTTAATGCAACAACTTGTGAATATTACCAAGTCTTTTCTTCAGTGTCTTCAAGATGGCAACATTTCACAGTTTTCATTTATTTTTATTTATGTCAGCCAAAACCAGAGGATGAAGAAGGCTGGAAGAAGTTTTGCCTGGGTGAAAGAGCATACTCAGAAATAGATGCACTATCTGCTAATGAAAATCTAGGCATTGATTACATACAGGTGAGTATAGGACTTCTATGTGATTTTCAGCTGCTATTTTCAAGAATAACTGCCAGAAACAATCCTAATGTTTATTACCACCTTGTGCTAAATAAAAATTAGGCTCTCTGGTGAGCCCAGAAAGTTCCATTTTTCTTCCCTTTTAAATGGAAACTCAGTGAAGTGGAGAACAAGTCTAATCCTTAAGTCATGCCCTCAGCCATTTTCAGCGAAAGCACACTGCCTTGTTGCTCACTGAACTAAATGGAAAGCTTTTTGCATAGTCTGCTTTCATGTTTTGTTGAATGGTGATTTGTAGTTCCTCTCCTCCTACATGCTATCCTACAAACATGCCTTCCACTGCATCATTTTGACAAGTAACAGTAAAAGCAATGTTTTTTGACACCAAATTTGACTGGACCTTATCTTAAATTGATTCAAGATTTTTTTTTTTTTTTTAATTTCAAACTTCAGAACAGACTTTCAGATCACTACAAAATGTTTAAGCATCACATGTTAGTATGTTCTAAACTAGAACAAAAATGTTGATGATAATGTCTTTGCATTTTCCACCTTGATTTTTTTCAGGTGGGCTTTCCCCCTTTGCTAAGTATTGTAAGCAGAATGAGTCAGGTAAGCCTACCTCTTAGAATCACATAGTGACATTACATAAATCATGATTTTTCATATTGTATCTGTTGCAGAAGCCTATCTATTTTAATGTGCCACAGCAGGCAATTGTTCGTTACAGCTGCTATTCATTGTACACTTACAAGAAAACACATTATCTTACCTTCAGCTACAAATAACTTTACTAGTGAACATTTATCCTACTAGTTTTAAGAGTATTCTGTCCTTGTAATTTCTCCATAGAACATTTTAATGTTTGAATTTTTGCTGAATGCCCCATTGGGTGCTTTACAGTGTTTTAAGGTTTCTCACTTAGTGTGTTAAGTGCAGTCCTTCAACTTGATCGTGAACTCTTATGTACAAGGCTAGAAGAATAACACTTCTCTTTCCTTTACTATGTTTCCCACTAGTCACCTTGATACAGAAACAACCAGTCAGTGTAATGCCTCTTTCCTAATCTATAGCTACTTACCGATAATTTTTTTGTTAACACACAAAATTACTTCCTTTTACATAGACTTCTTTCCAGGAACTGGTGCTTTAACACTTACTTTACCCTTATATGTAACTTCAGTCTGGAATAAATACCATATAGTATCACAGTGGAGTAGAAATACATAATGTGTATATTTTTAAAAAATCACATCACTTTTTATATAATATAATCCTTCAGGTAGAAGGACAACAAAACAAAACATCGCAGGTGTTGTATTTTCTCTTTCTGTTCCTCTTTTGAAGGCAACAGTAACCAGTGTCTTAGAGTACCTCACAAGCTGGTTTGGAGAGAAAAAATTTACTCCAGAACTGGTAACTTTTAATTTATCATAACTACTTGCACATTAATGCATTAAACAAGGGATAAATTGTTCATAGTTTTCTATGAAATTATTTTAGTTTCTAGAGTTGTCTAGATGCATGTATCATATTCAGTTACTTTCAAAACTTTCTTGATTAGATACTAAAGTGAGTATTCACAGAACTTTTGGGAAGGCTAATTACAAAACATATCAGATGCAGATCTATCGAGTACTGCCAAAGCCTCCTCCCCTTTTTATCGCTCCCCACACTAACTCAAACCACAAGGTTAGATGAGTATCAGCACTGGGGAGAGAAGAGGGTTTAGTATGAGACTAATGTCGATAACACACTGACATTTTTCTTGTTGCTAAATAGTCAAGGACTTTTCAGCTTCTCATGCTGTGCCAAGCACACAAGAAGCTGTGAGGGGCACAGGCAGGACAGCTGACCCCAGCTGACCAAAGGGATATTCCACACCATGTGACATCATGCTCAAGGGAAGAAGAAGGAGGAAGGGGGGATGTTTGGAGTTATGGCATTTGTCTTCCCAAGTAACTGTTGTGGTGATGGATCCCTGCTGTCCTGGAGCTGGCTGAACACCTGCCTGCCCATGGGAAGGAGTGAATTAATTCCTTGTTTTGCTTTGCTTGTGTGCACAGCTTTTGCTTTACTTAGTAAACCGTCTTTATCTCAACCCACAAGTTTTCTAACTTTTCCCATTCTCTCCCCCATCCCACCAGGGAGAGGCTGCATGGTGCTTAGTTGCCAGCTGGGGTTAAACCACAACAGCTGTGTTAATTTATATCTTGATCAGTATTCCAAAAAATATTGGGAAATCCAAGAGTATTGGTCACAAGCAGCTTGTCAAGAGGTAGAAAATTCTACTGTGTAGTGTGTAATTTGGCTTTTCAAACTTTGCATTTAAGTGCTACTGCCAGAATTGAAATTTTGAGACCTGCTCTCTATAACAAGAAGTGCACAAAACATCAAGGAAATGCTCATAATTAAAACTTTTTTATTTGAATCCACACAGGGTAGGTGGCTTTATGCACTGTTGGCATGCCTTGAAAAACCTTTGCTACCTGAGGCTCACTCCCTTATTCGACAGCTGGCAAGACGATGCTCAGAAGTCAGAGTACTAGAGGTAAGATTTAATATAACATAGTGCAAAGAACTTGCTGAACTTAGCAAATTATTAACAGGATGATTTTTCAGTTCTTAAGTCTTGGTAAGTGATTTTTTTATGTGCTAAATTTGCTTGAGAGTGAAGGGAAGAGTACAAGCATGTAACATTACAATGTAACAGCTTTTCTACCGGACACAGGTAACAAGAACTGTTCTAGTATTTCTCTTTCAGGAGAACAAGAATGAAGAACAGATATCAGCTCTGAACTTGATAATCTGCTTAGTTAGCAGGTAATGCAACTTAGATATCTAAAAAACAGTAAAATATGTCCAGAAAAAAAAAGTGTGATTACTCTTGTCCTAACCTTGACTCTTTCAGAGTGGAATTAAATGAAGTACCCTGGACCTAAGTAGCACATACACTTCACTGAAAGGACTTAAGATAAACCTAAGCATAAAGTAAATTTTAGTGGCTTACTCAGATGAGCCCCCTAAACTGCAAAGCTGTAAATATGATAGAAACACTAAAAAGAAGAGCTAGAAAGCGAGGGGTCAAAGGAGTATGTTGCATTTGAGATTTCTTACTGCATTCCACTTCTCTCCACTAGGTACTTCGATCAACGTGACTTGGCTGATGAGCCTTCCTAGACTGTTTTATCGAGTATTTTGTGTTGCCAGAGTACAAACAGCATTATCAGAGTTAACAGCAAGACACTGCACTGTTCAGACCTGAAGTACTATACAACCCCTTCAGAACACCCTCAAGATGATGCATTTGGGACAGTGATGAGTAACTTAAGCTGCGCTTTAGCATGAGATTGTCAACGTCTCTGATATCATCACCACTATCATTGTAAAATGGTCAATGAAGTGTCTGGCATCATCTCACAAGCTACTGTCTCTGTAGACTACATTTTTGTTTTTATCTACCATCTGAGTGATCCTGTGGACACTGCAATTAGATGAAGTCTGAGGTTACATTACAAATGATAGTTCTTTATCTAACATACACCTGTTGAGGGATTTTTTAAATAAAACTGAAGCATTTTAAAGTCTTCTTAAATATCGTGGCTTTTCTCATTTTCATAGTATTTAACAGCAGCCTTACTGCTGTGGAATCCTACACAACTAGGACTCTATGTGCTTTTTCAACTTCTGGTCCTGAGCTTAAGCACTGCTAAGTCATTCAACAATAACCAATAAGTTTTTAAAACAATTATTTTAGTAATTTAGCCAAGATAACAGAAGGCTCCAGGGAGACCTTACAGCAGCCTTTCAGTATCTAAAGGGAAGCTACAGGAAAGCTGGAGAAGGATTTTTTAGAAGGGCATGCAGTGATCAGACAAGGGGTAGTGGCCTCAAACTAAAAGAAGGTAGATTTAGATTAGATATAAGGAAGAAATTATCCACCATGGGCGTGGTGAGGCACTGGGACAGGTTGCCCAGAGAAGCTGTGGACACCCTATCCCTGGAAGTGTTAAAGCTGGACGGGGCTTTGAGAAACCTCATCTAGTGGAAAGTGTTCCTGCCCATGGCAGGGGGGCATGGAACTAGATGATCTTTAAGCTCCCTTCCAACCCAAACTATTCTATGAAAACAAGCATTACTACTTCCTGAGTAGTAATACCATTTTTAGTAAGCAGTTGCAGAAAACAGTGCAAATTACACAGCTGTATTAAATGCTTTTAATAGAAGCATTAATTAAACAGAATGAACAAATATATTATCTGTATGGTATATTGACAAATACATTAGCTTGCCTATTCATATATTTACTGTGGAGTGCTTTGCCAAGAATATCAGCATCTGGTACATATATGATTCACTCCGGTTTTAATTATCTTCAAAACTTAAACGTCCGCATTAAAGGAACTATGAATTCTGCCAATAGCAGCAAATTGATACCATTAACTGACATCTACTTTCTGTATATTGTAGAATTTAAGTATCTCACTATCAAAAAAAAGTATCACTAAGCACAACCAGTTATTGATAAACCTTTAATATGTCTTGGAATGCTTGGCACTTTTGCATCTGGAAGAGTAGTCTTAACTATCAAGTGAAAACTCAAAGTGAATTACCATAACTGCTAGAGTTTTAATTCTGGAGATGCAAGTAACAGAACAATTCTCTATGCTGATGCTGTCTGTCACACTGCAGATGCCTAAAATGTAACACTGAAATGTCCATTTATTAGACATACAGTGCAAGTTATTCCTAGTTTCTTTAGTAATATTTTCAGCGTGTTAAAAACAGGATGAGTTGGCAACTGAAGAACCCATGAAATGCACTCAGCAAGAGTACTAGTTAACTCTGTAGCACTACCATTTCAAACAAATCTGAGTTACAAAGGTGGACAACAACCACAGCCTTCCTATAAACTACCAGTATAAGAGCTCAGCACTTTCAATGAGCTGAACGGCTGATCCCCACTAAGTACCATCCTACTGTAGTTTTATATTTGCTACTTGCTAGTTCTACAAACAGTGGGACAGCATGCTGCTAGTTCAAGTTCTGCTCTAGATGTTTCCTAGAACTGTGAAGTTATTCAGCTACAGCTAACCTGAACTAGCATTCACAGTACCTGAAAAATTATAATTTGGTCACATCTTAAGCTCAAGTATAACAAACCCCTGGTTATCCCATGTACAACCTATAGCTTGCCAGCTTCTTCTGACAGCTATGTAGAAATGGCTTGATCCATTACAAATGTCAGATCTTCCTCAGAGCTCAGGGAAGAACAGCTTCCACTGTTCTCGCCCATCATGCAACTGGACAACATACACTTCTCCCAACACAGAAGGTGGTTACAACACTCAAAGGTGCTATTTTATTGTGCTAGCTTTTCTGGTTAGCCTGTTATTTACCGGTCTCAAAGTAGAAAACAAGTCCCTGTCACATGGCATTCTCACACTGCTGAATAACAGTGATTCTACTGTGATTCATTCAAAAATGTAAGGCCTGAACCTCCCAAAAGTGAAGTCTTACAGCAAAATTCATTAAAAGATTTAACAAGATGTTTTCATGCTTACCTACAGCAAGATAGATATTGTTATGCAAATCTTGTTACAAGTAGTATCTAGCAAACCCCAATGTCCTCAAGAGTCTTGGTGATGCCTATAGCTTCTTGCAGGCCTAATCATCTTCCTGCACACACTCATTACAGAAGTGAGTTGTAGCTAGCAATTAAAAACAATTACATTAGTACTGAATTTATGCACAACAAGCTAAAACAAATCTTCTTCTTTGGCCAGTAGTAGATGACCTTAGCTGTAAAATTATTCTGACACAAAAAAACCAGCCTCTAATTTTAGGGAGGTAGGAGATACTGTTTCACTATGTAGAAATAAGTTATTTTTTCTACTGCCCCATATCATTCCTGCAAAGGAACTAAACCTCCCATTTAACAACTTTAATGAGGACACTTGGTTCATTTGAGAAGAGCTTCCTCAAAATACGAAAGCAAATGCTGCCTCACAGGTCAGAGTGAATAAGGTGGCATTTCGGCATTCAGGTTAGGTGACAGGAAACACTTAATTTTCTTATTTCAATTTAGTCTTGCTCAGCCTCTGTTCTCAAAATGCGCCTCTGGTCTTCCATATGTGCTGTTTAGGTAATTTAAATATTTTGTTAAAATTTCTGAATAGGCAGTTTTTACCATGTGGACATTAATATCATGGTACAGAATAAATTTCATACCAAGATACAAGGACAGTGTTAAGTTATTTTGATGAAAATTTATTATACATGTTGGAATTGTGCCGCACGCTGCTATAATTTACAAGCTATATACAAAGCCAAACCAAGATACTGAATCCACACACAAAGGATTTTTAAGGTAGATACCAAGATTTGAATGTGCTCTACATCTTCTGTATCATCACCTGAAATTTACCTGCAAAGAAAAAGCAAAGTCAGATCAAAGTATCACCACTAGTTATTTTTCCAAGTAATTATTTTCTTGTAATCATTTTGTTAAAAAAGTAGTAAGGGATATTTCAATCTTACAGTTTAATTGTGAACAATCTAGCCATTATTTACCTCCAACTACACAGCCTTTTATTTTTTCCTTTGTTTTTTCTTTTTTTAAGTTGATCCATCACAACAGTTTTGTCAGCTAAATTTAAAATTTGTGCAAAGCCTGTGGAAATTTTTAAGTCTACCTTAGGCAGCTTGGGGAGTTACAATGGACTTCACTTACTGACTTTCTTAATGACTTTTGCAGAAAAAGAGCACATATCTAGTTGTTTTTATCTTCACTTGTTCAAATAGCCTTCTGGACAAACATCCTTATCCACTTGATGCTTCCAAATGTAAATACAACTTTTTAGTTTTGCTTTCCACTCCATATCATGGAGTTTGACCCTCTGACAGTATTTTCTGAACACTAAAGCATTTAGTGACAAGCTTTATCCTGAAGTTCACACTGAGTCCTATGGCCCAGCAGCTTCAAACAAAACCCACCTTGATAAACACACAGTGATGAACTCAGCAAGGAAAGTTACCAAGTGAGCTCATAATTTAATACTCTGGAACTACTTACATGCAGGCATTGATGAAACTTCAGCTGTTACAATACTCTTTATTCCCAAATTCGATAGGCCTCCTCTGATTAGTCCACAGGTAAACGCTAAATACTAGATATAAAGTTGCGCTGTAAGTAAGTGTGAAGGGTGAAGCTTGTTGCTAGATATTGAAACTAAGTACTAAAGAGCAAGATTTAACACTTGGACAATATAAAACAGTGGAGGTTTTGTTACTGTGCTTGAGAGACCTTGTCATGTCTCTAATAGATGAAAGCTCTGATATTTGGTACAGTGGAGCTCACAATACAGATTTCTCTTGTTAGAGGTTCTGTCTTGAGTCACATGTTCCTACTTGTTTCCATTAAACCTGTAGGAACTTAGTATCCTTAAAACAACTACTCCCAAGACTTGGCTGAAATTACCAACCAGTATTAAAGTCAACAAAGGAGAACCAGTCCAAGATATAGCATCCTTGCACAGGCCACATCTCAGAATATGAGGGCAGAAGATGCCTGCAAATATTCAGGATATATGCTGTAAAACTGAAGAAAAATCTCTCCAAACACCAAAAAAAATCCCGAGGATGGTAGTCCGTAATTGTGATGACTGAGAAGATCAAGAATTAAGAAACCATAAAATGGAACTGAATGCCCCAATTCTTACATCCACCTGAACCAAAGTGCTTTTACTTTTTACTGATTTTACTTACTTGAACTATAACTCAGCATCTACACTCAAAACTATTTCTAGTTGGTCAAACATCTTTCTAAATGTTCGTATCATGTCAGAAGCTTGTCCTAGGTAACAAAAGAGCATCTTCCAAACATGTTTTGGAAAACTTAAAAAAGCTCCTGAGAGCACGTGCTTTCCAAAGAGAAAGAGCAAATTTGTGTGACAGTGGCGGACAGTGACAGACCAGCTACTACCATCAAGTAACTCAAACATGACAGCAGCAAGTTTCACGTCAGTTTTTCTTGAATGATAAATCAAATCCATGAATCTGAAACAAGATGTATTTCTAAAAAAACAGGTTTTGGAGACTAAACATTAGCTGCCCTTTTGGAGAGCCTGTATCCATTCAATTACAAAATTTAAAGTTATTATTAATAGACCAAAATAATTCAAATTAAACTGGTAGGTCCCAAGGGTAAAACTGAAGTGTACCTTTGGTGCATGTTCTAAATACTGCTTTCCTGCAGATATTTGTGTCAAGAGGCGAAATTTATTGTCTTGAAGAACATAAATACCCTGTTAAAAAAAAAAGGTTTCAGTAGAGTAGCCAGTAACATGTAATCAACATTATATGTGAAGGGATTTGATTTGTAGAAACAATATAATCGTTCTCAGGTTTAAAAAAGAAAATTTATATAAAGGCATAAGCAATTTCAGTTTAAACTGTATTGTTGTTTACTTATATGAAATATAAACACAAAAGAAAGGATACTTGTGAATTTACAACAAAACACCTAGACGATAATCCTAAAAAATGTTTATTTGCATTCCTCTTGGAAAAGCCCTTCCAGTGCTCTGAAACAACAGCTCCATGCTAAATAGTCTTTCCTAATACATCAACTATATGCTGATTTTTACATTCCAATCGTAATTTGGTATTCTTATTCTCCAGTTCAGTGAGAATTGCCTTCTTTAATAGAGATACAGGCAACAACACCCAGCAGATGATCAAAGTAAAAGTCTAGTGTTTTCTACATTACAAGTTTGTGCCACAATATGCATTTAAATAAATTAACTATGAACAGAGTAATTTTAATTTGATAAAGACTGTGCTACTTTGAAACTTCATAATCCTTGAAATGACATTTACATTGCATATGAAACTAAGACCCAAGCTCAACACTGCAGCTTTCTTTGAATTCAAAGAAGATTCCTAAGGTAATTATTATTCATTAAGACTACTGCTTGATAAATAGCTCACTGAAAAATAAAATTTATCTTATTTGGCACAATCCTTGTACAAATTACATTGTCCTTACTCTGATACAACAGGAAAATGGCCATAAGAAAAACAAGTTACTCAAAGGAAGAAATTTTTTTTTTCTCTAGTAAAATAGCTTCTTAAATTATTTTGATCTTTCTTTATGAACAGTGTCTGTTGATACAGTAGAAGACATAGGTACAATGCAATGTCACAAACATGCAAATTTTGGGAAGTTTTTCAGGTGTTCCAGACTCATGTATGTTCAGTAGAGTGAAACTAACTGTTAATATTCTTCAAAATAAAAAATTACTTCAAGGCAGCCATTCTATTTAAATAGATGTTAAGGCAGCAATAGCACTTTCTTACACTAGCTTTCCAGTAAAATTTGTTGGGAGATATATAAAATAATTCCTGCTTAAGTGTTACTCAACTGTAACTGTTACTGTTCTGTCAGTTTGCAACTCTGCAACCGAACATCTGAAATTCAATCACTCTTTTTTTTTTTAAGAGGATGGCAATAAAGACATCACAAGCAACTAATTAATCGTATTCTGAAACTACATGCTAACAGGAACCTTAAAAACCTGCTTTTAAACCAAACACATAAATAAATAGTATTTTGGGTTTCTGATCAGATAATTAATACTAGACCAAGGCAAATTAAAAAATGCAGTACTAACTCAAAACAGCATTATCAATTTTGTAAGTTAAATCTTATTATACAGCATTAGTACCTGATGATTAGTCCTTAGGTTATCTATTTGTTTTTTGAATACAGTTGTCCAAAAATCTTTGCAAACGAACTTCATAATATCCAATTCATCCTTGAACCTGGCAGTATCTTTTGTAAACCTAAGGTATAAGTGAGAAACACATAAATAATTAAGGTGCGCACGACAATTCGACCAATTAAACAGAAAAGGTAACACAAAATACGGTACTATGTGACATTGCTTTTCTGCAACTTGTAACAAAAATTAGTTTTCCAGCCATTGTACAGCATCAGTCTAGCACCACTCAGCATTCATCAAGCATTATAACTTAAGCACAACAGTGTTACCTTAATACCTACAACCCTACAGCTGAATAAATGGTTTTAACTGTAAGATTATTAAAGACAGCTGAAGTACAGAATGATGCAAAGCACTCCATCAGTTTTATCTTCAACTAAATGTCTAAACAGAGGATAAACAAAAAGCTCAAGCCTCCACTACTGCTTGGAAGGAGTCCTTAAAATATGCAAATAAGCACTAACACATAGGAACAAACATGTAAAACTTGTTCCTGTTTCCCAAAAAAGGGCTCTCTTTTTCATTTCAGAACTCTCTCCCTTCATACTCCTGAAGGGTCTTTATCTGGCACTAAAGCACCACTTTTTCAATTAAAGCATCATCTGTCTTCAGAAGCTCGAGTCCCCGCACGACCCCAGAAGCAGGGGGGTTGATGAGCAGCAAGTCATCGTGCAGCCCCAAAGGGCCTGGGGAATCAAGGAGGCAAAGTTCCCAGGACTGAGAGTGCATTGGCAAAACTAAATCCAGGAGCAGCCTATCATCAAATTATGTTTAAGAAAGAAATTAGAAACAGAAGAAAGCACTGAAATGCACCAGAAGCAGGGAATACACAAAAGTAGGTCTACAAAAAGTGGAATTTGAAAAGATCAAATGTATTAAAAGTAACTGTATACTCTGCCTCAGCTTTCACTACGGAAAGCACTGGGAAAATACAGAGTCCAAAATCGTCCTGTGTATTCGAACACAGGTCCCCGCAAGAATGAGATGACAAAACGAAGGATGCCAGGACGCCTAATGAGGAGCAAACACATCCGCACCACAACCCCTGCCCCCTGCCCCACGGGGCCGCATTCTGCCGGGCACAGAGCAGGCCGGGGCTGAGGGGCCCGGGCCCTCGCCGGGCGGACTCAAGATAAAACCCCTGAGGACGAGGAAGTCCCGCCGGCCGCGGCAGCTGGCAGAGGAGCGCCGCCGGGGCCCGAGGCAGCGGCGGGGACTCACCTCTCGATCAGCCCCTGCCCGACGCGGAAGCCCATGCTCTCCAGCTTGGTGGTGCAGCGCCCGTTCTCCTGCAAGACACAAGGCGCCGCCACCGCGTTACCCCAGCGCTGCCGGGCGGCTCCCAGGGGCGGCCCCCACCCCACTCACCCCTTCGCCCTGCTCGGCGGCGCGGTACAGCCCCGCCACCATCTCGTTGTGCAGCAGCAGGAACAGCGCCTCGTCCGCCATCTCCGTCCGCAGCGGGCTCCCCAGCGCCGCAGCAACGGCCAGCTGCCGCCGGGCCCGCCGCCGCCGCCCCGCCCCTTCCGGCCCGCCCCCGGCAGCCGGGGGNGAAGGGCCCCTGGCGCTATCCCTTTCGGAGCCCGCTGCCTCGGGCGGTGGCGCGAACCGGGGCCGCACAAGCGAGCGCCGTCAGGGGGCCCAGCGCTGGGGGCAAACGCGGCTGTTCCTGCGGAGCTGTGCCCGCACTCGCTGCCGAAATGGGGCGGGGGGCGGTATTGTCCTCAGAACGTCACTCGCTCATTGCCTGCCACGGGACTCGCCCCAGCCTCCACACCGGCTGCGCGCCCCAGGAGGGCGCAAAGACCCGGCCTCCCGCGGTGTTCACGGATAACGCCCGGTAGCGCTGCTTTACAGCCGTTACTGCAAAGCCGGCTGGGGAGGACCAGGCCGCGCAGCTGCGCGTGACGAGCGGGAGCACGCGGCAGCGCCCCCACTGCCAGCTCGCCGGCTCGCGCACCAGCCGTCAGTAACGTCCCAGCTGACTGGCTCCCCTGGCGCGGCGGCCTCTGTAGTGGAGCTGTGATTGGCCCCGCCCGAGCCGCCTGCGTGCGGGCCTGTCGGCACCATTGACAGTGAGGAAGCAGGATGAGTCCCGGGTGGGTGGGGATAAACGTCCTAGAGATGGCTTTCTGATTGGGCTGCAGGAAAATGACGCAGTGAGCTCTCGTTAGCTCTGAGTGATGTCACTCCGGCGGGTCCCTTTGGTGATTCGCAGCTCTGGCGGCAGAGGCTTCCGCTAATTGGTCAGTCCGGATGCCAGTCTGGCCCTGGGCCCTGTGATTGTGAGCCTTTCCCGCGGGGCGTGCCCTTTCCTCCCGTGCACGATTATTGGCGGTCGGAGGAGGCCGCCGAGGGGCTATTGGTTGCACCGTTCCGGCCCGCGGCTGCCGGAGTGCCGCGCCGCCTGGAGGGCCGCGCCGCGTGTGGGCGGGGCCTCTCCTCCCCGTTACCCAGCGGTGCCTTGCGGCAGGCCCCGGCTAGGCCGCGCGGCGGCGGGATGGCGGTGGCGGTGCGCGCGCTGCAGGAGCAGCTGGAGAAGGCCAAGGAGAGCCTCAAGCACGTGGACGAGAACATCCGCAAGCTCACGGGCCGGGACCCCAATGACGTGAGGTGAGGCGGGGGCGCCGGCGGCGGGAGCGGGAACGGCTCGGTGGGGGAAAGGGGCCTGTGAGGAGCGGGGGCGCTGGTGTCCCTGGGGTGGGTTGCTTGAGGTACTTGAGGCGGGGGGGGGGGTGTGAGGGGCCCGAGGGGCGGGCGGCGAGGAGCTGCCCATAGGCCGCCGTCCCCGCTCCTTTCTGTGGGCCGTTCCCGCTCCTCTGGTGCAGCGCGGGGAGGGCCGGTGGGGCCGCGATCCCGCCGGTTTGCTGGCGGCGTCAGCCCGTCGTCGCGGCGTCGGGGGGCGGCCGTGGGGTGCGTGAGGGAGCGGCTGTGGCCGCGGTCAGCTCTGGCCGGGCGAGCAGCAGCGCCTGGGTTCGTGCTGCGGCCCGGGTCCCGCTAACAGCGGCCGTTGTCTCTTGCAGGCCCCCTCAAAACAGATTGCTAGCCCTCACAGGCCCTGGTGGAGGTAGAGGCCGTGGGAGCTTATTGCTGAGGTAAGGAGCGGCAGGAGCGGGCGGTGGGGTCTGTTCCAGCCTTGACCCTGGCCCTGGTTTGCTGTCCATACACTGGGGGGGGTTGTGTTTCTTTTCTGATCCTGCTGCTCGTTGTACTGCTGTTTTAGTATGCTGGTACCAAAGCTGGCCCACAGAGCATTTGGGGTTTTATATCATAGCCTGATATTTAAATTATCTTCCAGTTCTGGATTGTACCAGATTTAAAACGGTGGTTTCCCCTAACCTTTTCAGCCTTGTCTCTTTGAAATCGTTCAAAATCAATCTCCACGTAATTGAGAAACTGGTAGCTTTTCTAGGGAGAATAGAAAGAGTTGAACTCAATGGAAATTTTAAAACCCATGTAGATAAAGCCACTAGTGTTTTGTTATGGGTTTTCCTTTCTGACACCCCCCCCCCCTTTTTTTTTCCTACTTCCCCCCTGCCTCAAGTAGAATGAAAAGGACAATTTTTGGTAAATAGTTCTTTAATAATGGAGTGATTAGTGGATTTTTAAAATTGAATTTCAATATTAAACTGCTGGTTAAGTCTTAGTATATCTTGAAAGTTATTGCAAATATGAGCACTTGAACATAATGAAGCTCCTTATTCAAATGCAGCTACTCAGTTGAGTAAGTGCAGAAATTCAACTTTAAATTAGTTGGTCCACAGGCAGTATGTTTAAACACTTAATTGCAGAAATAACAATAAATTATATTAGAGCTGAGTAAAACTTATTGTTACATCATGACCACAAAGCCGAAATACAGTTTGATCGTGCAGGTTTAAGGTGGACCTGGGATTACCCTCACTTGTTCAGAGATTACAAGTGCTTTCCTTTTAGGCGTGGATTCTCGGATAGTGGAGGAGGACCCCCAGCCAAACAGAGGGATCTTGAAGGGGCAACCAGTAGGTGGGTGCAAAAACCGGTGCAGATAACTTGTTTTATCAGAATGAGAATTTATAACAAGAAACTTAAAACACTGATAAAATAAAGTACTGTTAATAACTGATGACTTTCACTGTGTTCTTGAGAGATTACATATTTGAGACTTGTTGGAAATACATTTGGATGATAGCAGTTGACTACAGTGAAATTTTTTTATATGTTACAGCAACATAACAGAGCAATAATATAAACATGTAGTAATACAAAGATTCATGGAATTTTCTGTTGTGTTTGATATACAGTCTGCCACAGCATATTCTGCTTAGTGCCTAGGTTTATGACAGATCTCAATAAATTGAATGCATACCGTATGACAATTGGCTCAGATTTTGAGTTTTCACACATGGACGCAGATCCCTCAGATGTGACTAATTATACTGAGCTTCATTCTGTGGGCACTCATGCAACGGCAGTTCCTGACTAAAGCAAGGCTTGCTTTTGAATGTTTGAGTTAATACAAAATGAATACTGCGAAGTGGCTTTACCAGTAGTGAAGTGCTGTGCCACAAAGCCGAGTGAAAGCTGAAAATAATTTATTCAGCCCACTGCCTAGTTGTTCTTTGTTAAAGCTTCAGTTCATTAAAGTTCTCAGGTCCTAAGTGCTCTGCCCCTTCTCACCTGTTTCTAGGTATTTGGCTAGGTAACTTAAATAGCACTTCTCATTTGAAAATCATACCAAACTTAATATCCTGATGCATTTAAATCTGTTGCATGATCTCCTTACACCAGTAGCCATTTTAGAGATTCTGGAAAAAACGAAAGTACAAACATTAAAAACAATAAATAAATTCCAAAAGTATTGTAAAAAGTCAAATATGGTATGAATATGGGTTCTTCTGTTTTACTTCACTGTACAAGTTGTATTAAAATCTAAACTGTTTTCTCTCGCCGATTTTTAACAAGAGTAGATTCTGTCTGTAAAACGCTACGTACTGGTCATTGGAACAGTGGGAAGATTTTCATTGGAAGTGTTGGTTCTTCTGACTAGATATGCTGACTTGGGTTTTTTTTGTGTTAGACCAGATGCTGTCCTAAATACACATGTTCTCCAGTGACCACTAATACTTTTTCTTCTTCAGGCTGGGTGGAGAACGTCGGACAAGAAGAGAATCACGCCAAGAAAGCGACGCAGAGGATGATGATATTAAAAAGGTAATACGTGATAAATGGTGTGGTGTGGGAAGAAACATACTTCTCTGAGCATGAATAAAGTAATTTGTTTTTCTTGGTTGTAGCCAGCGTTGCCATCTTCTGTTGTTGCTACCTCCAAAGAGCGAACACGTCGAGACCTTATACAAGATCAAAATATGGATGAGAAAGGAAAACAAAGGTATGCAGAAATCTCTCAAGTGCTAATGTGGGGCTTCTGAGCGCTAGCACAGGAAATAGCTTTAGATTTAAAAAGTTTTATACAGATGCTGTAATGTATCGAAGATGATGTTGAAGAGGCACCATAATGGTATAAAATTGATTTTTAAAAATATTGTCTTAAAAATACTTCACAGCAAGACGTATTTAATGTAACTGGTGGGTTCTGTTATACTTCTTAAGCCACCTACAGGAAAAGGTTTGCTAGTGCTGTTGTAACTGATCAAGACAGAAGTACATTTAGCTTCATTGGTTTAACATTTTGGACTTTTACAACTGTCTTGGTACATTGTTTATTTTGTTGGTTGAAGGAGACTTTGGGGTTTTTCCTTTTATTTTTCATGCAGTGGTTCCATCATGTGTTTCTTTTATTACTTTCAGACTCACTATTGTGTATGCAGTCTTCCTTTTGCCTGCTTCTTTCTAGATTCCTCCTATGTGTACCTCCTTTCTCCTATATTTTGTGTGTGTCAGGGTAGCTTATAAACATTCTTGCAAAAATGCTGTTCTGTTGGGAAGAGGTGTTAGAAAAGCAAATTTGCAACTGTGTCCAACCTCTTGAACACCATCCACTTCAGTCTGCAGCTCACTTCATGCAATAAGAATGCACACCTCAAATAAACAGAAGAATGATCACTGGAATAAGGACCTATAGAGAGCTTGTTTGACAGGGCCCACAGATCAATTAGCACAGAAAAGGCACTTTGCTTGCTCCTTTTACAGTTACACCACCACTAACAGACTGCTGTTACTTCCATCAGCAGTTTCTAACTGCTTTCCTTACAGAAATACTTTCAAATCCTTAGTGGACTTCCTAGAGCTTCAGGCACTGAAAGTTTGTTTCCTCAGAATTGTTGTTTTACTGTTTGACACTTCAGTAGAGAGTTGAGAAAACTAGTATTGATCTGTGTGTGACTTATGGTGGAAAGAGGCTCTTAAGAAGGACAGCATCCATTGAACTCTTGATTTTGCTTCATTTCTTCTGGGATGTCATTCATGTACAAATACACCTTGAGTAATCTCTAGCTCTCAATTCTTTATTTCTTCCTATTTCTACCGTTTAATATACAAGTACCTTTACCTTTTCATGTCAGGTTTGTGCCACGGTAGTAGAGTGGTACTGAGTGAAGAGAGTAGCATTTCCTTTCACTCTTTATTGGGGAGAAGGTCAAGACAAATGAGAATCTGCCTCCTCTGTAAAGGCTTCATTTGGGATTAAATGGAAAGGAAGAGCGAAATTCAAGACATTAGTTCTTGTTCAGAAGAAGGGAATTCCTTGAAGGATTTTATTTACTAAGCTTTCTCAAAACAACACTGAATTGGATGAGAGCAATTCTGGTTTCATCCCACAGTGCCACGTCTTGTTGGAGCAGATACTGTTAGGCAAACCGTGACAGATAAGCTTTCACTCCCCTGTGGCTCCTTTTCTCCTTAATCCTCTGACTGGGGCATGGGAGTTATGTTTATCACAAAGGCCAATGACCTTCCAGTTCACTGCTGTATTGATAACTCATACTCTATTTACTGAAGCTTTTCTTCAGTACTTTCTGCTCTTGGATTTATTTTTTTAAATATTTCATTAAGTGTCATTATTTCCAGATGTAAAACATGCAAGCTTCCAATTTTCCCAGTGCTAACTCTGCTGTGTTGTGGGTAAGAGTTATGTCTTACTCTTAAGCAAAATATGATATGTTACTGTAAATTATATCCTTGACTGTCGGCACAGTCAATATGTGTTCTATTGCTAATGGCCTTGAGTAATACTGAGCTTTTAAAAATAAATGTCTCTGAGGTGGAAAGTTTCTCTGACCATTTATGCAAAGAAAAATCTTAGTACTTGAACTGAATCTCAAACTTCTTTTTATTTTTATTCAGGAATCGACGTATATTTGGCCTGTTGATGGGCACTCTTCAAAAATTTAAGCAGGAGTCTACAGTTTCTACTGAGAAGGTACTTATTTTTAGTTCTGTCTGATTCTAGATTGTAAATAATAAAGAAAAATTGTATAGTTATGCTGCTTCAAATAGGAATGAAGATTCCCCATAGTCTAGGTTGCAGGTGCAACAAATTGGTAAGAGTGCCTATAGGTTTTCATTTGCTTTAGTGGAACTGTGGTGGGTGGCAGGAGAGGGACCCTAACAATTTCATGACTCTACAACACTATTTCTGAGCATTGCAGAAGTGAAAAGGCGGTGTTTTGTTGAGTTTGTTTGTTTTTAATTGTGGTACATTTTTAAAACCTGTAAAACACAAAATAGATTTTTTGTGTTTATATTATTTGAGATTTATTCAGGTTACTATTTAATAGGTTGTGGGCTACTTCTGTAAGTAATGATGATTCAGTATTGCTGAAGCAGTGCCCGCCCTGCTGTGTTCCAGATGTTTAAATTATAACCAAGTATACAGAAGTGAATGGTTGTATTATGTTTTCTGTTTGACTACAAATGGCTTCCCCTCCCAGTATGGATAACAAGAATTCTTGTTTTTTAATAAATGCATATGTGATTGTACTGAAGTGAAGGCTTTGCATAGCTTTGTGGTAACTTCAAAAAACTTGTATATAGGATGACGGTAACTTTATTCCTAGTGTGGCCTTTTAAATTGTGGAGGGCATGGTATTTGTTTACCGTTGCCCTAAATGTGTTATTCAGTTAATACTAATAACCTTTACATTAAAAACAGTGTTTAAAAGTCCTACTTTCAGTGGTCCAGCAGAAGCAGATGCAGTCTTTAAACTTAAAACCTTTTCTGTGTAGTGTTAGCATAACTGGCTTGCAGTGTTGGTATTGATTACTTTAAGATTCAGTGTTTGAATATCCAGCTGTTTTATCTAACTTGTCATGTAGCACATGAGGAAGGACCAAAGTTCTCTGTTGCCTGCTTGCCTTTAGAACAAGAAACTATCGATTAGAATGGTCTAGAAACACAGAGTCCTTGTCTAATTTTTAGTAGTATGTGTTTGCATGAAGAGACTTTGAGGAGTTACTGCTCTTTGCAACATTTTCCTGAGAATTTGTATAGGCATTGTTCTCTTCATACAAAAAAACCCTAAGTATAAATCAAAGTAGAGGCCTGAGGAGTTTTATGATACAGCTGTTTTGTTGTCCAGGCACTAAATTATATTTTTTTATTAGAAAACTATTGTACAATCTGAGCATATGGCTGTCTAGGACATACTAACAGGGCATTCCTGTATTACAGTAATATATCTAATTAGCAATGAATGTGCAGAAAGTATTCGCAATGTAATTTGTTTTGTTGGTCACAAACACCAGTCTGCAGTCCTTAATTTGTTTCTGAGGGAGTTGACTTTTTTTTCCTTCCAAGTGGAATACCCGAAATCTATTTCATTTTTTCTGCCATTAGGGAAAAAAGAAGCTTGCACTGAAAATTCAAATACAAATTGAATGACAGAAAAGCAGACGGCAGCCTATAATTAAGGTCCATAAGGTCCATATAATTAAGGTCCATATGAGGTCCATAATTTTATAGTTGACCCACAAAAAATTAGGTGCTGGCAAGCAATGACACTCTTTTACCTGTAATTTAGGAGATATTTCTTAATGCGTTTTTAGGAATGCCTTTAATGGCGTAAATAATTCAAAGTTTTAATTGGACCAAACTAGAACACTTTTGTTGATTTAGAAAAAATATTTAAGGTACTTCTTTATTTATCTTAGCAAAAGAGACGACAAGAAATTGAACAAAAACTTGAAGTGCAGGCAGAGGAAGAAAGAAAGCAAGTTGAAAATGAAAGGCGAGAACTGTTTGAAGAAAGACGTGCTAAACAGACAGAGCTGAGGTTACTGGAGCAAAAGGTTGAGCTTGCGCAGTTGGTGAGTTTAGTTTTGCTCTTGATCTTAAATCTTTTTCTAAACTGTTTTTAGTGTATCTTAGGGTTTTTTTCTTTCATTTCTCAGCAAGAAGAATGGAATGAACATAACGCTAAAATAATTAAATACATTAGAACGAAGACAAAACCCCACTTATTCTACATACCTGGCAGAATGTGTCCTGCTACGCAAAAGTTGATGGAAGACTCACAGAAAAAGATGAACGGTAAGTTGTCTTTGATACAAAGGCCCTTGTTCTTGCCTCCCTTTGTTTGCTGTATTAATTAATTTTAAGTCTCTCTGCTTAAATACATTAATTTCATGGTTAGGGCAAACTGTATTTTCTTCCATGGGTGTTCATCATAAGTGAACATTACTCTTTCAGTGACTTATTTTTATGTTGGATATGCTTTGCTTCTCTTACAAGAAGTCAAGAGAGGTGTATGAATAATCTCAGAGGTATGTGTTTAAAACATAGTCCTTTATATTACCTTTAGTACCCAGATATATGCCAGTGCAGCAACTTAGTTTTCGAAAAGGCAGATTCTATGGATTGAAGACCCAAAAAAATACAGATTTTTACAAAGGATTTGAGAAGCATTTTCTAAAGCACAGCACTAGAACTTGATGATGATAATTTTTCTTTTTTTTTTCCTTAATGTGTGTTCATTTCTGTTTCACAGGATGACTATAATTTTCTTTTTGGAAAACAAATTAAAATACTGCAGTTGATGGTAGTCCTACTGTTCTTCTTTTATTAAACTGAGAATGTATTGTTTTTTGTTTTTTTTTCTTACAAAATGTTTCTTCATTGTGTGGGGTTGGGGGATAAGCTAGCTTACCTGTCTGAATAGCTTATATTATTTCAGCTTTCTTAATACCTAACCAGCTTTTTGCTGATTCTGTCTTTTGTTTACCTTAGGAAGTATAACCTTGTTAATATATAAATACCAGGAAATTAAGGTATTATTTTGTTATACTGTTGGTTGGATTTATTTTAATGAAGTCAAAAACTCTTTGTTAGCCTGAATTTAGGGCTTTACTGTTCTGATACTCAGCTGAGCTGACTATCCCCCTTTGCTTTGTTGTTTTCTTAAGGTAACTAGCAGTCTTTTTCATTATGCATGAATGGCTTGCTACTTCAGAATGAATAAGGATGCAGTATTTATAAGTTTTAATTTGATAACTTATTAGCTCATAGTTAAAGGGAAAATAGACTTCAATGTCAGTAGGTTATCTGAAATTATTATTTATGCATTTATTCCTTAGCAATCTTTGAAAGCAGGAGAAATGAATTTGCAGAGCAGATTAACAAAATGGAGGCCAGGCCCAGAAGACAATCTATGAAGGAAAAAGAACAGCAGGAGTTGCAGAAAGAAGAAAAGAAGGAAGAACAGAACAAGGAGCAGGAAGAGGGTAAGGCGGCTCAGCAGGTGGAAGAGTTGGAGACAGGTAATCAGCACAATGATGTAGAAATGGAGGAGGTAGGGGAGGAAAAGGGAAAAATAGGTTCAGGGCATAGTGATGCAGAGAAAGAACAGGAAGAGGATGAACAGAAACATGAAATGGAGATTAAAGTAGAAGAGACTACCGAGGTGAGGGAGAATGACAAGCAACAGGATGGTCAGCATGAAGAGGTCACAGTCATAAAAGAGGAAAGTGAAAACATTCAGCCAGTGGATAATGAGCAGGATATGGCTGAAATGAATGAGGCTGATAGTGTAGAACTTGTAGAAAATGAAAATGGCAAAGAAATGGAACCAGAAGCAGAGTGTGATGCTCAGCCAGAAAAAGTGTGTAGTATTCCTTCTCCCAAGAAGGATAAAGGTATCAAACCAGAAATTGAATCTGAACCGGAAGAAAAACAAGAGAAGGCACCTGAAGGTCAGCCAGATCCTGCGGCTGAGGCTCCGTCTCAGCCGCAGTCTGTGCCGCTGCCACAGTCACCTCAGTTGTCTCAGTCCACTCAGGATACACAGCCCCAGGCAGACAAGGATGAAGATGCTGTGATGTCTGTAAAGGTGACTGAGGCACAGGCAGAACAGAGTCAGACACTGAGTGTAGAAATTAAGAATAAGACTAGGAGTAGAAGCAGGGGTAGGGCAGGGAACAAAACTGGTAAGAGTCATAGCCGTAGTAGCAGCAGCAGCAGTAGCAGTAGTACTTCAAGCAGTACTACTACTGGAACTAGTTCCAGCACTGGCAGCAGTAGCAGTCGGAGTAGTTCCACCAGCAGCAGCACTACAAGTGGAAGTACTAGCAGGGCCAGTAGCAGCAGTAGCTCTAGCACTAGTGAAAGTAGAAGTCGAAGTCGAGGAAGAGGACATAACAGAGATAGAAAACGCAGAAGGAGCACAGACAGGAAGCGAAGGGATGCTTCAGGAGCAGATAGAAGTCACAAGTCCTCAAAAGGTGGGAATAGAGATACCAAAAGCTCAAAGGATAAAAGTTCAAGATCCGATAGAAAGAGATCTATATCAGAAAGTAGTCGGTCAGGCAAGAGAACTTCACGGAGTGAAAGAGACCGTAAATCAGATAGGAAAGACAAAAGGCGTTAACAGAAGAGACCAAGCTTCCTTAGCCTAATCTTTGCAGCGGAAGATTGAGTGAAAGGATTCCTTGTAAGGAGAAGGAGAAGGCTGCCTTAAGAATTGCATGCTGTAAAAAAATCTTTTGGAAAAATGCAGACTGTTTACCAGGCATTATTGTACTTTTTACATAATTTTGTAAAAGGTTACTTACCAAAATTATGTGAAGTTCCTGAAAATGTAAAAATAAAAGATTAACACTCCTTTGCATCTTTTTTTAAATATCCTGTACTCGTTAAGATCCTCTGTATATTTTAATAGGTAAACCTTTAAGTAGCTGTGATCACTTCTTCTGTATCATACACTTTTTTTTTTGTAGAAATAAATGTGCATTTTAAATAAATTGTTTGAGATGTCCTGTTGACAATTAAATTCCCCTTTAGATCATATGTAGGGAAGCAGCATTGCAGGAAACACAAAAATTTGCTTTTCCCCTCTATTCCTTGCAAGAATGGGAATCTTAAGACCCAGTAAAAGGAGTAATCTCTCCAGTGCTGGGTAGGAAGGGGAAGTAATGAATTTGCATCTATAGCTTTTGTTTTCTTCTGTAATCACAAGCTCTTACGCAATTTTATCTTCCAGTTTTATAAAACTGTTTTCCTGTCCATAGCAAGCAGTGATTAAATGGGAATGTTAACACTGACCAGGATAGCTCAAGTCAGTCTGGAATACCACTCTTATCTGCCTTCTGCAGGTGCTTTGGTGGTATTTACGTCTATATCCTGGGGACAGTTAATCTGTTTAATGATGTTCCTTGCTGTTATGGCCAGTGGAGGGAAGACTTCAGCTTGCTTTTCAGCCAGGATTCTCTTTATTTTAGTTGCAGACTAATATTTGATCCCTTCATACCACTAGGAATAGTTACATTGCAGTGTTGGAGTTACCTGGGACTACCTAATGCTGATGTTGTGTGCGTGCAAGAATGCTTTTTGAATGTATTTAATACAACTTAAAGTGGTATGGTGTTATCTATGAAGGTGAATACTGTTTTTATATAATTTTGTATGGAAAACAACAACATCTGTCGCTCTGTTCTGTACATGTGCAAATAAATGTGGCTTTGTAGACTACTCAATGCCTATGATGTTTTCTGTAGCACAGATGTATTACCTTAGTCTTTCTGCATTTAAAGCATGAATCATAATTGCAGGTGTCTGTACCTTAAAAGCTCTATATCTGAATTGGTTCGTGTAGCCTTTAATGCCTATTAACTGAATCTGAAACACTGCTATAATCCTGTTGTCTTGGCAGGAAGAGAACTCCCATATCTTGTATGCCAAATGGCAGACCACAAGTCCTAGAAAGACTTTGGAATGGAAGTGACATGTAAGCATATTTTAGTGTATGAAATGCCATATATAGCCCATTTTCTGGAACATAGAGCAGACTTTTGTGAAGTTCTAGTTTGGGAGGGTGTCAATTTTTGGATTTTCCATTTGAACTCAAGAGTAGTGACAGACTTCCAAAGTGCTGAATTGCCTGGCTTAAAAAAAAAATGTGTCTAGCAAGGGAAGAAGTGTTCTTTCAGCACAAATAGACGCAGTGGGGAAGCTCCTCAGGCTTCCCCCTTCTCAACAAGTTCAATACTTTATTTTGATTCTTCATGCCATTTGCTACTTAGGTATCCTACCTGCTTCTTTACAGCCAATAATCATTTTTAGTTCTTGTAGTCTCCCACCATATTCCCTTCAGAAGAGTGTGGTGATTTAATGTGGGTTGTATTTTGAAGGACAAGCAAAAGTTCAAATGTGTTATTGAAGGTGTTAAGCACAGCGCTTTACCACAAGGAACAAACTTTTATGCCAAGTAGCTGAGGAAATGTTACTGGTTTGCGTGTTTCAACTAATGTCACATTTCAAATTGCCTTTGGAAGCCATTTTAATTTTGTCTTTTTTTTTTTTCTGACATTGAGTATTATTAAGGTTTCTTATTTTGAGCTTGAGTGATTCACTGCCATAGTGTATTTACTGTGCTGGTTTTAATGCCTGATACTGTAGTCATTATGCAAAGCTAGAGAGGTAGGTTGCTTGTCAGCAGCCACGGTTTCAGAGGAGCATATTAACAGGGTTTGTAAAAGTGGTGTGGTGTGTGCTGGTAACCGAACTAGGGAATGGATTGATTACATTGTTTCAGGTTATATTACAGCCAGCAATGTATTTTTGACAAGTTTTGGGTTTGAGTACAAAATTGGCGATGTACTTGACAGTTAATGTTTGTTAGAAGAAACTGTCATGGTTAAACTGTCCTGTTAATTAATAGTTAGCTTTGCTAAATCTAAGCAGCTCAATGTAACATTAACATCAGTGTGTGATACCTTCATAAGTATGAAGTTTTCTAAAAGCTAGATATTCCAACCAATATTCCACTACAGAAACAGTATAAGACAGTAGTACACTATTAGCACAATATTACATAAAGTCTCCTGTCTTTATAAAGCAGTAGTATTTTTAGTAATAGTTACATTTGCCCTCCAGGTCCCATCCTCTTAGCCTGAAATAATTTCAGCTGTGGAAGGGCTGAGACCATGGATGCAATTTCCTTCCTCTGTTGGCAGTCTCCTATTTCAAATAGCTGATGGCTTCAAGGCTGAATTTGATAAAACAGCTTGGGGTTCATGAGAATTAAGTGCAGATAGTATAGGGGTAGAAAATGATTAAAACATTTTCTTATTTCCCTTCCCCACAGTGCAGAGTACAGATCAAAGGAAAAATACCTTGTTCTATTTTTCATTCAAGTAACGTGGAAAAAGAGGAAAAACTAAGAATGAAGTTGAGATGCTTTATGTGAGCACGCAATACAACACGTATGCTTTCTGCCTGGCTTGTGGACTGTTTCCATCAGATGGCCCCTGTCAGCTTCAAGTATCACTTCAGGAGGCAGTCAGGGATTTTTTTAGAGCTTTTATTCTATGCACTGACTCTATACTATTTACTTGTTGTCTTTTTCTTCAGTCCTGATGCACAGACAAACTGGAAAGCTCCAATAATGTGTTTTTTTCCATGATGCTCTCCTCAGAGCCCTTGTCAGAGTAGATTTTACACAGATTGTTCATTCATTTTAAGCTGAAGCGTGACTTTACATAAAAGGTACCCTTCTTCAAATTCCTGCTTTTTACTTAAACCGATGTGTTTATGCTTAGAACAGCTTCACTGTACATATTCAAAGGAAACCTGAAAATATTTTTTCTGTGGAAAGTAGGTATTGGTGAACTAAACACCCTCCATCAGCAAAATTAATTTCGAAAACCAGTAAATTTGCAAATGGAATTCTAAAGCGTATTTTATCAGGAAAGCAAGGGTCTTGTGGTCCCAGCTGTAATTTTGAGACTTAGGTTCAGCTGCTGATTTTTGTAGCACTTACAGTGGTACAACAGGACAAACATACTCATTTTATGCATGTCCCAGATCTTTAAAATGAGTCCCCACCCAAAGAAGAATTTCTCTGAGACTACATGTGTTTATGATGGGATCAAATGGTGTGGCAGTGGTGTACGAGTAACATACAGAGATCTGTGTTTTGGAGGATATAATTTTACTCTTTCAAACTTTTTTTTTTTTTTTTTTTCCCATCTCAGTTTTATAGCAAACCTGTGTTTTACCACAAACCCTGTTCAGGCAGTTGTTATTAGGTGACAGTGTTCTATCATATGGCAAAATGTAAGGCACTCAAAGCCTGGAAACGTATTATCAAGATTCAAAGTAACATAAGTCACAAGTTCCATTGGTTTGTAGAAATGCACTGTTTGTTGTCATGCTTTTAGCTGGTTTTATAAGAGGAAGAAAAAGCCATTATTGCTCCCCTGTTTGTTATCCTGGCTAAAAACAGTAGTTTTAAATCTGGATGATGAATGACTGTCACCTGTTTAGACTTGTCTAACTAGACAAGTGAATCAGTGTTTCTTTTTTTCCTTTGATGTATTAACTTTTAGAAGATACCTGTTTAAAAAAGAAGTAGTTTTTAGCATGACATTTCATTAAGAGTTGATCTGTATTTTCATCCAAACAACCTCAGTCAAGAGAACTATATTTTTAAAGTGCTTTTGCCATGGACTATATTCTTCCATGTATTAGTGCAATATTCCACACAGTGAAACCCTACATTCTGTATGGAGCCTTTTAGTATTGTTATAAAAATATAACCACACCTGGATATACTGTTGTTATATTAAAAAAAAGTTGACTTCTATGTACTTACCAGAACTTTTATCAAGTTATGAATTGCTTTGGAATGTTTATTGTTAATGCAGATACTGAATAGTCTCAGAAATGCAACATCTCTTGTACTTCTACAAAATCACATTTTAGAAGAGCCATCCAGTGGGCCATACTACTTGGTTTCTTTAAATTGCACCATCAATTCTGAGTTGATCCTTCTGTGAATTTTAATATATCATAAGGGATCTCTGCATTTCTAGCTTGGTAGTTAAAGTTACTAAGATGTTATTGCAAATAAAAAGTTGATAGTTTCATCCTAACAAAAGCTGTTGGAAATAGATCTTACTCTTTCATTAGCCCTGTTTGTCTTTGCATGTATCATAGTACTCACATTTTTTGCTTCAGTTCTGCAGAACAGAAATTAACTGAAGTCTCACTCTACCTGCTATAAAGCTTTCAACTTTGTCCTTTGGAAGGCAGCTATGATAAACTCCATGAATCTTTATCTTTGACTTCAGTCCAAAGGTGATCAGAATTTTTGCCTGTATAATGTCTGCAAGCATAGGCTTTAAGTCTAGAGGAAAATAATATTTTATATAGATAGGATTTATTATTGGAGTTACTAGAGGAACAAATAACACAGAACAGAGATCAGAGCTGTGCTCATCAGGCTTTTAACAGCTTCATACCTAGAAGAATGATTTTTGAGGCTAAGCTACACAACGAGCAGTGCCCAAAATAACTTGAAAATTGCAGATGCAAATTGAACTGAGTAGCTAGGACAAGCTGCAACATTTTATCTCCATATAAAGACTTGAGAATTAGTTTGGGTGTCCATATAAAACTGACATCAGAGCCATTTTCAGTGTTTTTTTGACAAATACAGTACTAATGTGCAGATCTCAAGGTGTGGGTCTGACTGATTGTCTTCCCACACAAACTTGCTGAAGTACATAATTTTAGGTATCAGAATACCTGGCTTTTCCATTTTTAGATGACTCAGCTCCATGTTGCCAGGCTCAAAAAGGTACTGTTAACCTTTCTAGGCCCATTATTGGGTTTTGTCCCATGTTCTATGGCTGGCATGTGACATTATGAAAAAAACTTGTGACCAGCTGTTAATCTTGGTGGGATAAAAGTGCTGTCCCTTTTTTTTTTTTTTTTAATTTTGTACAATGCTGAGTATATAGAGAGAGTCTCTCCAATATAAAGGTATTGTATATTCCCTCTCACTCATCTTTCCTAACCTGTAGAGACTTGGGAATGAAGAAAAAAAAAAAAAAAAAAGCCTGTCCTACTTTTCTTCTCACTGGGTTTCTTTGCATTTGCCATCTTTTAGCTGTTTGGTATTCCATTGCTTCCCCTTCACCTCCTGGAGGATCCCAGAGAAGGTCCCCTGTCACCGACCCTCTAAGCAACACCAAATCCGGGGGAGTGAAGGGCAGAGAATGTTGATGCCGGGGACGGGGCAGCATCAAAGCCAGGCAGGAGCAAGTGGTGGGGCTGAGCTATGGTTTTCCCTGGTGCACAGAGAGCTTGTGGGTGTATGATCTAACAGCAGAGGCACCTAGTGCATGAGGTCACAGAATGGGCCAGTGTGACAACCAGGTCACGTGGCAAAGGAAGAGGCCAAAGTCTTAGATTGCCACTGGAGGACATGTCACCTACTGTGATGTTTTTGTCTGCAGGACAATGCTGGTTAAGGTGACCCTGGCTCACTTTGTGCTCTCTCTCCTGACCTCCAGTAGATGATGTTTGCTGGCCCAGCAGATGAGGCTAAGCACCAGTGTCTAGTGGGTTTGGGTTGTGGAGCAGGAGGGAGGAGAATTGTGTGGCAAGTAAGATCTAGCCGAGGTTCATGGAAAGAGAAAACAGAGCAAATTCTGTGTGAGTCATGCTGGGGACTGAGGAGGGGCAGCCTGCTAGGAAGCAGGTGATGGCAATCATTATCAGGTTGGGAAGGAATAGAGATCCTTGGGGCGCTATCAAGAAGGGAGGGAGAAGAGGCTACCCCCATGCAGGAGAGCAGGAAAGGTGAAGCCCCTTCTGTAGGCAAATTAGACTTATTGTGATTAGGTGACCAAGGAAGTGCAGGACAACAATGTGAAGCGTTAGAAGCAAAGCTTACTTCTAACACAAACCTGTCTGTAGCATTTCATTTATAGTACAACTTCACACCTTTATGACCAGTGTACAGCTCCCTGCATAATTACTGCTTTAAAGTATAGCCTGTATTTGAGAAAACATTTACATCTCCCTGTTGGATAATAGGTTGCTAAGAAACAGAGGATATTCCTTAAAAAGCAGGACATATCATCTTCTTAGCTTGGTTATATTGCTCTGGGATATATAATGTAGGGATAGCACATGCATTTTCTAGTTGTCCCAAGAGCCTGAAAACCTCCAAGAACTTTTAAAAGACTCAGGAGTCGAGTATATATTCCCCATGCTAAAGGATTTTACTTGGCATCTAATGTGTGTGAAAACTCCAAAAGAGTATGTGGAAAAAAATTCTGTTCTGAGTTCCCAATGACCACCTATAAATAATCTAAAATATATCAGTGGACACAAAATATAGTTTATTAGAAAAAAAAAAAAAGCTATAAAATTGTCACTAGCTGTATTAGCAATCATGCAAATCAATATAAACATAGTCCATCTTAAAATCAGATGGAAGATATATATATTAAAAGTGCATTTATAACCCAGAAAAAAAACTAATACTTGCTGAATTTCCCCTAGCACAATCTTCCACAAACTCAGTACAAAAGAACCTTTCTGCTAAAGGCTTAATTTTGATGTGACCAGAACTACTTTCTTTGTATTCAAAACATCAGTCTCGCTATCAGAACGTGGTTAATTATTAACCGTACATGTATAATCAGGACACCGGACTTTGCAGATTGCTAGCAGGTTAGCACAGTGTACTTCTGTTCAACCAGATGAGAGAAGGAAAAGGATGATAAGTTTATTTGCAGTGTTTTGTTAGGCTAAGAAAAATAACAATATTCTTGCTAACCACACATTGATGCAGTTTCCACGCATTCTACATTTAATCTAAAATGTCGAGGATCTTGGATGGGAGAATTCTGCTGTTGGTAATTTCATCTTTAACAAATCTGCGGAGTACAAAGGTACTTTCAGAATGGAAGAAGTGTGGCGATCAGGAATGTGAGAGTAAGTAAAAAAGTTGTTTGTTTTTTCAAAAGGAGGCTATGGTGTATGTGCAGCTATCACAAACCATAATGTCAAAATTAGCAATGAAATAGACTGAAAATGAGCAGCCATAGAAAATGTTCATTGTAAATATACTAAGTTTATGAGCAACAGGCTTAAACTTTTCAAACAAAACGAGAAAGAAATACTTGCTGGATTGTGTTGTATAAGTATATAAAGATCAAAGTTCAGCAAAAATACTCTTCAGTAGCTAGTTTTTCTCATATTTCCTCAAAATATGCATTACAAAGCAGCTTTAAAGTATTTTTAACTCATTCTTTACAGGTACAAAAGAATTTTTTTTTAAAAAGGGTAGGCTATACACTGAGAAGGAAGACTATATATTTTGTGCTTGCAGTACAGTCACAGCCCATTCTGCAAAACACTATTTTTTCTACTGTAAGCAAACTGTTTAGATTGGGGGTTTTGTAACCCTTCTTACAAAAGACACTGATAATATATCCTCTTTATTTATTTTTTCTTCTTTAACATGAAGTAAGAGCATTAACTGGTTATAGAATTCCTGGGGAGTAAATAGCTGTGCAGGGGGCAGAGCCACTGAATCGCAAGTGGGCAGCAATAAATAATGCCCCATTTATTATTCATTGATCACCATTGTGATACCTGTCATAATCACGCATAGTTTCTAAGCTGTCTCCATCGGTTTGGCAGCTTTAATTGCTGCACTTTCGATGTGGACAGCTTGTCCTGAAGTGGAAGAGAGTTTAGGTTTCCTCTGCTGACAGATCTTTATGTTCCCGTGGAGCCACACTGACTTGAGCAGGTTCTGGATGCTGAGAGATGCCTGTGGGACAGCAGGTGGACTGAGCTCCAAACTGACCAGAGCACAGCAGTAGTGATTTCTGTCGGGAGACGGGTGGAGACAAAGAGAACTTAAAGTCATTCAAATTGAATTGGAATCTTTGGTTTTGACAATGTGCTTAAGGTTTATATTGCTTTAAATTACCTGTTTTCTTTGTAATATAAATGTATTCAAAATAGAGGACAAAACCCACAAAATAATGACTAGATTTAACTTAGAATTTCTAAAATATACAATTTAAATATGCCTGGGAAATATTCTCTGGCTGTTTAGATCTGGCTTTAGTAGCTGAGCTTGCTAATTCTCCACATGCATTTCAGCATTGAAAGCTTGTCTGAGTAAGGACTGGAAAATACCCTTGATGTCTGCAGTAAATAAGAATGAAAATAGGATAGGTCTGGGCTGCTTTTTGCCTTAGTTGCTTTCCACTTGATGACATAAATGGATTAGTATCACTACAAAGCATATATTGATGTATTAACAAACATTTTAATGTATTTATATATATCAGACCTCCGACTTCAGACAAAATGGCTGCTATACTTCTTTCTTTCTTTCTACATACTATTCCAGCAGCAATGAGCAGAGTTCGAACCACTACGGACTACTTAGGGCCTGATTGCCGGTATCTTAACTTCAAAGCAGGGGAAGAGATAACAGTATACTCCAAACTTTCAAGGAAAAATGAAAATTTGTGGACAGGAAGTGTAAGTACTTCAATCTGAAACACTTTCCCCATAAATAATTTAGAGAGTATAAGAGTGTAACAACTGCAGTCTGCTTGCTTCTAGGGATCTTCCCTCTCTTTTGTAATATTAATGAGTCGTGGATTAATACAGTATTTGGGAGGTGGGTCATTGTTATTATCTTTATATAGAAAGGGAAAATCCCATCTTGGCAAATATCACTCATGGAGAAACAAAGTCAAGATCAGAGTCCAAGTTTTTTGTCTCCATCTAATTATTTCACTATAGTGACTTGCTCTGGTTCCCTCAAAAACATCCAGGCCTATCAGGTCAGGCATCTCCCTACAGGTCTGTGGGTAAGAAGGTGCTACAGTTGCTTAATGAACGATCAGTATTGGGACCTGGCTTCACAGTTCAATGCTCAAGGAAATTTCCCAGAGAAGTTATCACACATATTTAATGATTCAGAACAACTGACAATGTAATTAGAACAGCCATGCAGTCATGTTATATCTAAGAAGGAACAGATGCATTGATCCAAATCCAACTGCTAGTAAAACTGTGTGCTTCAAAACCTGAAGGTTTTTTGTTTTGTTTTGTTTTGGTTTTTGGTAAATGATCTGTTGTGTTTATTGTTTAACAGTGAAATTCTGTCTTTTTTTTTTTAATCCAAGAGTTTCTTTGCAAGTACCTTACTCCTCCTTGCTTTCCAAGATGTATTCTTCCATTCAAGGCTCCATGCAATTGTTTGATATAGAGCTAGTGGTTGGTTTCCTGGTCAGACTGGTCCTTACTTTTGGGGGAGAGGCATTATCATCAACTTATTTTCTGTACTGTTGCCACCTTCATTGCCATTTTCTCTTCAGCTGCAGCTGGCCTCATACCTGAATTTCATATCCTACTTCTCTTGTAACATATTATGTGTCATTAGTTATTAAGCTATGATTTTTCTCCCACTTCAGTAAACGGGAAATTTGCAGCTGATTTTAGTAGGAGTTGGCTGAGACCATCTGCCTCAGTTGAAGCAGTGCTAAGGCTACTGATACGGTTCTGGACAAACACATGCTCATAAAAATAACACAGAAAATAGTAATATGGAGTAATATACTTCCCCTTGCTTTGTGAAGTGGCAAATGGAAAACCTGTGAAGGAAAAACAAACCTTGTGTGTGTGTGTGTGTGACCAAAAAGTGGAAGGTGGGGAAGAGTCCTATAAACTTATTTATTTATTCATAATTTTCTAGCATGTATGCAAGCACCTAATGTACTGAAGTTTAAATGCTCTCATTCCTTTTATATTTTTTTACAGAAAGGAAAGGATTTTGGATATTTCCCAAAAGATGCTGTCAAGGTTGAGCAAGTGTTAATTGCAGAAGAAGTTGAAGTGCTCACTAAGGTAAAAAAAAAATCAGCAGATTTTCCAATGTAGTTCACAGCAACTGAAAAGCTAATATCCAATTAGAAATCCAAGTGTCGATACATATTTTGTTTCAGATAATTCAATACATGTATTTTCACTATTAGTGAACCATTTGAATGCTTATTGTCCTCTAAAAGAATTTTTATTTGATAAACAATATAGAATCATTAGGAATAGTATAATTACTTACAATCCTTTGTGTAAAATTATACACATATGCAACTACACAGAAAGAAAGAGAATAAAGATATATTGCTGTGCTACACAGTGCTGTAGAAAATTACACATGAAAACACACTAACAGTTAATACTGTTCTTTTAGGAAACTGATTTCCTTTGTCTTCATGGAGATAAGTACACTTTTGAAAATGAAAACAGTGCATTACCTGAACACAACAAAGAAAGTGAATATTCATCATCTGATGCAGAATCAAAGCTGCATGAAAACGAACTCTTAGAACATACAGGGGACTCCATGCAAAAGGAAGAAAGAGTTGAATCAGTTTCTGAAAATTATTCCAAGGAATCTCACACTCAAGAGGAGTCTGCAAGCAAAAAGTTGCTTAGAAAAAATGATAACAGAAAAGATGATCATGAAGAGCCACAAACGCAAACCAGTCTCCCACTAGAACCTATCCCAACTCAATCTAGTTGGATTGCAGGATGGTTCACCACAGGAAGCAAAAATGATGAAGAGCCCCTAAGAGCCATTACTGAATCTTTAGAAGAATATATATACCGAGGCAGAAAAATAATGGTAGCTGCTGAAAATGACTTAGAGGAGCCAAATGATAAGGAGGAACAAGAACCCCCAGCATCTGCTTGGTTTCAAGGTGGACTGACGGATTTCCTGTATTTTGGTGAACAGAATGTGGATGTTGGTTTGGCATCAGAAAAAAGTGATCCACAAAACCACGATGTTTCTGATGTGCCTGGACATTCCAGTAATGAAGAGGACACAGCAGTCACAGAGTTATTAACAGACAAAGAAGGAAAGAGTGAAGGCCAAGAATCCAAGTCAAATTGGTTTAATTTGGGTTTAAGTCATGTTTTTAATTTTGGTCCTGCTCTGGAAGACCAGCAAAGCACAGAGACAGAGGATCAAACACATAAGAATGAAGAAGTGCAGCCTTTAGACCAGGGAGAATCAAATGAAACAGTTAAAGCAGTGACAGGTGAAGAAGATGAAGAGAATTATGCACATGAAGTAACAGATTCATACAGTAACATGCCAAGTCCCGAGAAGATACCAGCAAGTATGCGTACTCTTAATGGCACCAAAAGCACCTCAAATAGCACAGAATCATATTTCGATATACTAACAGGTGACAAAGAGAAGCCACTTGAACCTTACAGTTCAGTACAAGACTTGGTCTTGGAAAGCCAACTGCTGAAAAATGCTGAAGCTAAACAAAGAAATCAGGAGTCAGAAAGCAAACATGGCCAGTCAGGTTGGTATACAAATATCTATAATAGCTTAATTATAATGTGGACACATATGATAATCAATAGGGACATGAACCAATTGCATCAGATCAGATTTCTTCTTCTCCTAGCCCACCTCAGAATTGTGATCCCTCAGACACAAAAAATACAGAAGAAAAGCCCAGCATAGCTGAAGAACAGAACCATTTTTTCTCTTTTAGTCATTTTGCAGACATACTGATGTTTCGGAGTTCCACAGCCAAAGAACAAGTGCAGAGTTTGCAAGATGATGTGTTTTTTAGAGAAGAAACCCCTCAAACTGAAAGTGACAATGAAATATTACTAGGGAATAATAACAGAGCAATGAAAGTACAAGCGAAACAGAGAGTTAGCGAGGAGCTGTCTGGAAAAAGATGAGGGTGCAATCCAAGAAAGCAATCTGTTTTCCTCACTAGCTGTGCAAAATAATCAATGTAGTAATAGCAATACAAAACATTTTGTCAAATTAGTTAGAAATAGGGATGCTTCATGAACTTTATCTGCTGAAACACTAGTACAACCTGAAGTATCTAAAAGACAATATGTACCCTTGTTTAGCTATTCCAGTGCTGAAGAACATGTTTCTTAGAATAGTGGAAGTCACAAAAACACCAGTATAAAAGGTTGTCATAACGACCCTGTCTCCAAAGATGCTCTACATTTATCTTCAAAATTAAATTTTGAAAATACAGTGGAAATTGGAACTCATCTGCAGGGAAAATAAAAAATGGAAAGAGTTGAAAAAGTGCATAAAGAACAAAATAATCTGGACACTTGTATTCAAGAATCTGTAAATTCAGAGAATGAATTACCAAGTTATGGGGAACTACCAGGAACTGCAGATAATCCTCTGGGTATCAAGAAGACCCCATGTGACAGTGAGCCAAGTCTTACTCTGGAAACACCTGAGAAAGGCAAACCAGTTGAATGCTGTGATCACAACAAAATTCAGCATCGACAAGCCAGTTCAAAATGGATGGTGATGTGAAAAAGAAAATTCACAAACCAGAGAATAAAAACAACCCACTGGGTTTTTATGAAAATGACATCAAAGATTTCAGTTTCAGTCAGGATATTTTTAATGATGGAACAGCATCAGAAATCTGAGGAGTTCCAAGAACTGACTCCAGACCAACCTTTCTCTCCTCACCCCTCATCTAGTGGCTTCAGTTTAACAGGTACAAAAACTTTGGAAGAAATTGACCACCTGGAAGACATATGGAGTTTCAGAATGGAAGATAAAAACTGCTTGCTGAGAACAGGAGAACTAAGCTTCCGTGATGAAAAAGGCCTCAGTATAAGCCTTGCTAAACTGCTATGGGGAAAAGAAACAGAAAGCAGCTCAAAGTTAAACATAATGAATCAGATAACAGCAATGTGGATACCTCCAAAGAGAACGATCTTTCTCTTCAGCTGGCAATGCAAAACAACAAACAGGGCAGTGGAAGGGAAAAAAAAAAGTCTGCCAGATTAGTAAAAGATAGGACAACACTTGATGCGCTTGCTGATAGCTTGTCAGGAGAGAAGCTACAAACAGAACAAATTCCTATGAATGTGCAATGTCATTAGGAAAGTGAAGCAGAAATAACACAGGAAGATTCATGTTCCCAGCATGAACTTCTGGTACCAGAGAATGGATCAGAGGACAGTTCTAGTCCAGAAATTAGAAAGATATCTAAAAATCATATGTAATAAAGTAAGAGAAAATATTATTCTGTGCCATCAGATTTAGGTGTATCAGTTCAAGCCATTGTGACAATGCAAGATACAAAACATAGAAAATTAATCTGAGTTTTGGAAGGCATCATCATACGCTATTTCAAAAAGCACAGTAATGCCAAAGTCTTCAACTGAATCCAAATCCGAAAAAAATTTATAAAGGAAATTTATTTACAATAAAAGCAACACAGCAGTCATGTGATACTATTCTGACTGAATGTGAACTTTTACCCTAGAAAACCTCTAAAATAGAAGACAATTTTAAAGAAAAAAAAATAGAATTACAGTTAGTGTCTTCAAAACCCCTCAAACTAGAAAGCAAGCCACAGATTAATTAAATCCCCAGAGCCTGGCATCACTCAGAAACCTGGCTGATAAAGTATATGTCAAAAAAGAAGATACTGTTGTAAGTGAAAGGATGGATAATACTGAAAAATTAATTGTTGCTTCTAAAACAAGATAGGAGAGCAAAAGAAAAAAATAAATTCTGAAAATCAGAGAGAGTCAAAGTCCAGAGATATAAACAATAAAAATCGTATTATAGGAGAAAGGATTACAGGTATTATTTTACCAGACGATCAAGGTTCCTTGCAAATATTTTTAGTAAGACTAACAATTAAGCCTATAGAAAAAAGTCTGAGGATACTTGTTATGTCAAAAAAACCCACAAAAATAGCAATGAGACTAGGACTAGTAGAATACTGCACAAAAGAACGGGATGGAGTTAAGAGAAAAAGAATCTGAACAAGGAAAGGATACTACTACATCTGTAGAAGGTGCATAAAATGATTAAATCAATTTAGAAATTATGCAAGATAAATTTGAGGAAGGACAGCTTAGCATTTTGGAAAAAGTACTGCTGCAGAATCCAGCAAAAACAAAGAAAGTGATCAAATCATAGTCGGGCAGACAGCATTCGTGTCCCAAAAAATAAGCAAAACCAGGCAAATAGTGTATGATAAACACTCAGATTTACCCAACCCACTGATTATATTACATTCCAACAATTCTATATGAAGTTAAAACAAGATGGTAAGCAACCCTTAGATCATCTCTCTGAGGGAACCAAATTTATGCAGCTGCACCAGTAATTTGAAAGATTCATCATAAAATCACAGCTTACTCATGTAAAGACAAAGTTATGCAGAGGAAACAACTGACTGTGCCTGCACAAAAGGGGCACAATTTGGACACTGGGCAGGAAGAATGTATGGAAAAAAGGAATGTTCTTTTAGAGCTGCCACAGCTTTTGTCTGCAATAACAATTCAGTGTACAGCCCAAACTGCAGCTAAAGGTACTGGACAAATGCTTCACTGACAGTGATTTAGCAAGAACAAAATATGCTTTGTTTGAGGAAAAGAACACAACAGATACAACACTGTCTCCTCTGGTGATTTACAATCAAGAGGTAGCAAGCCTCATTCACAGTAATGTCTGATTTATGATATTTTGAGGATCTGATAACACAGGTTCAGTTAATATAATGGTAACACTTTAAGAGTAACACTCTTGCTGATTTTTGACTATTGAAGTATCTGATAAGTTTATTTGGCCAATACTGGTTTCAAGCATAGAATTAAAAATTAATCAATTTGTAAATGGCATTTTTTTTCTACATGGGTAAGCAATGTGTGGGGTTTTTTGAAAGCGGTATTTTATTTGCTTCAGGAAATTTACTCCCTGTCACTGAAACTGAGGCGGCTGGGTGCCTTCACCCATACTTCTGCATCAACATACCTGTGCTTGCTTGTATTTTGCAGTGAAGTTTGTTATCTTGTGGGAAGCTGTTAATCTTTAGTCCCACATGGCATTTTTAATTGTTCTCTTCATAAAGCTTTTCCCACGTGTATTTGGAGATAATGTAAGAAAGAGACCTACTAATCGCGAACAATGAACCTATAGGCTAACTATCAAAAAGAAATGTATTTTTTCCTGAATATTGATTTTAACTACTTTACTACAACACCAGTTTTGCCTAAAGTTCTATCCTCCAAACTCTGTTTTGAGACAACGAGTATTTCTTAAATCTGTAGCCCATTTTTACTCTAATGTAGCACTCTAGTGTTTGGCTTTAAGCTGAGGAAAATAATTTTTAAAAAATCAAAATCTTTGTAGAGGTTAATATAAAACTGTGTCTAAGTTAAATTGTCTGAAAATAAGCGTGATTTCTCTTCACAATTATTTGCAGGAGTGGGCAGTAGAAGAAAGCTACTGGGAGAAACACCAGAGAAGGAACATGAAATGAATGCAGCTGTAGACAGTGAACATAACAGTGACCAGCATTCTAAGGCAATAGTGATTCCTTCAGTAAATTCTGGAGAAAAAATGGACAGTTCAGTAGCTGACTTTCCATTTGATGTCAAAAAGCCTTTCTCAGATGCCATCCAGAACTACGTTCCAAGTAATGGTAAGTGTTAAGTTTCTTAATTTTAGGAAAAATAAATTTGCAATCTTAAAAAAACAAATAGTTGGAATTATATTAAGTTCATAATTGTAATGTAAAACCTTCTTGTTTCCTTATGAACAAACCAGAAGGAGGCTGGATATATGAGATACTTCTGTGCTTGAATGCTGCTGAGATTGAGGAACTGATAAAATCCGTGTTTTCAGCAGCGGCGAGTGTTATCAAAAAGGTAAGAGTTCTTTATGTGGTATATGTTTGGCATTAGTGCAAAAATAAGACAGTCAGTTATTAGTTATGTTCTACAATTAAGCTCCTAAAAAAAAAAAAAAAAACTAAAAAAAGATCCTTTTAAATAAACCCTCTGCAGTCACACAGAATCACAGAATGTTACGGATTGGAAGGGACCTCAAAAGATCATCTAGTCCAATCACCCCACCAGAGCAGGGTATCCGATGCTAAATGAGATAGAGATGGAACAAGAAATTGTCACGTTAGCTGCTGGTCATCTGCCTTTGTTGTTCACACTGCAAACTCTGATGAACTTAGTGTGTTTACTTTGTTCTACAGAACAGCCAGAAAAGACCTCAGTGGCCAAAATATCAGCATGTGTTGCTGTTGTTGTTGTGTGCTTTTTGTTTGTTTGTTTTAAATGAAACTCATAGCTTTCTCTAGTTTCCATGACAGTACTGATTAAATTTGCTTGGACTCAAAAAGTTTGAGTTAGGATGAGTAGAATAACCAGAATATTTCAGTTATTTTTTAAAAGTAATTTCAAAGCCTTGATTCCCAAAGATTCACATAGTTCAGAATTCCATTAAAAAAAAAGATTTTCTAAGCAAATATATAAATTACAAAATGGAATTATGATTGCTACAGAGATGTCTTAAATACAAGAATGTAGGGACAAAGTGAAGGTGGACCTTACTGCACATAACTGCACAAGAAACAGTGCTGCAGGAGAATGTGAGAAAAGGTAGATGGTGTTGCACTGTCCCCTCAAAACAAAGGAGTGATATCAGGTAAAGTTATATATGGTAAACTTCATTAATTTTGGTACTTTGGTTTGTTTTGATTGGGTAACTGAAGTTTAAGAAACACATAAATTTGTGCCTGATTTCTTGTGTACTTACTTAGATTCTGACTAAATTGCAGCCTAGAAGAAAAAAAACAAGGGGCTTTGCATTATTTTCTCATTAACCTAACTGGATTTCAATACTCATTGATAGGTCACTGCTATGGCCAAACTAATTATTGTATTGTTTAATACAGCTAAAAAAGCCACTTACACCTAAGGGTGATACCAGCGTCACAGGCAAGTCAACCACTTTGCACTGTGAAAACTGAGTTAGCATGCATTAATTAAAAAAAAAAAAAAGTGTAGTTAAGTATATGTAAAAAAATTATGAAAAAATACAGGGTGTTTCAAAAAGATAGACTCACGTTTTCCTCTGAAGTGGGTGGTCGCCCTGTGCTCTTGCCCTTACATAAACAGCCAGTTTCCTCAAATTGTCGGCACCGACGAATGCTCTTTGGCATTGGCGGGTCAACGCCAAAACGCCGTTGGAACGCACGCTGCACCGCAGTTATGGATTCAGTTTTGCTGAACTGCAGAACACAAAACACCGTGTGGTGCAGGGTCACCATCCTGGGAAAGACTCAGGCTGGGGGCTGTTTGTGCACTGGGAGGGGCATTTGAAACTCTGTGCCCCATCCGTTCAAACGGTAGGAGTTTCATTCATGGGCGGTTTGTGGTTGCAGTGATCTAGTGATTTCAAGTTGGGTCCATATTTTTGAAACACCCTGTATAATAAAAAATACAGTTAGTCCTAGTGAATGAGCTGAAAAAGAATCGATTGCTATGTGGCTACTGTTTCTCGCACCTTCCCTTACACTTCTCTATCAGCAGCCCCAATATTTTAGCAAAGGAACTTAGTGAAGAAATCTAGTTTATCGTAGTCGAACTGCCCCGCGGATGGGGCGGCCCTGGGCCTGGTGACGAGCCCGGCACGTACACAACAACCCCCTTGCGCAACGCCGGGAGGCCGCGGCCGCTGCCTCATCCACCTGTCGCCCGTTCTCCCCGCCGGGTCAATGTCAGCTCGGCTGCCCGGCTGGGAGCGGGCGCGGCGGGCTGGTGTGTCCGGCCGGCGGGAGCCAGGCCCTGCCCGAGGGATCTCGCCCACTTTTATTCTTGTAAAGACTCGCGGCTGCACGGGGGCAGATGGAGGGGGCAGAGGTGAGTTTCCCTGCGAGTAACTTTGAGGAGCAACAGGAGGTTTGTGGGCAGTGGGGCCACGTCAGTACTGGAGAATTGGGGGTGGAGGCGGGCGGACCCTGAGGGGGCTGTCGGGCCTTCCGCCCCTCTGTCAGGAGAGATCCCGGAGACCTGCGGCTCTCTGAGCCGCCGGTTGCCTCCCGCGCCGGACAGCTGCACTGGGAGAGCAAGGAGAGGGCACTCCTGAGGCGCACCTGCCCCTCGGCCCCGCCGGCTCTGAGCTCGGAGCCGCCTACGGAGGTGGTCCCGGTGGGGGCCGGGCGGTGACGCCGGGGCCCGGCTGCTGCGGTCTCTCACCTCCACCGGCAGTGGAATCTCCCTCTTCACACCCCACCCCCGCCGCTGTCGTGTTGCGCCCCCGTTCATGTCGCAGTGGTACAGGCCGCCGCCTCCTTCAGGCTCTCCGTCTGCTCCCACCTGTGCTGGCGCAGTTCCCCCCTTTCCGCGGCAGCAGTGGTTTTTCCCTCCCCCCCTCCGCGGCAGTGGTACAGGCCGGTTGTCAAGTAGCTAGCCGGAAGGGGCCGCGCGCTGGTGGCCTGGAGCCGCCGCCGCCCGCGGTAAGATGGCTGCCGGCGGCCGCGGGGATGCTTTGGACGTCTCCGCCGCCAGCCTGTGGCTGGGCCTGCGGGACAGCGCGCAGCGCTACTGCGGGCTGGCCTTGGAAGGGGCGCGCAGGGTGAGTGCGGGACCCGCTTCCGCCCGGGATCGGCTCTGGTCTTGTGCAGCAGCGCCTCGGCGTCCAGGGGAAACGGCGGTGGCGGGGGCTGGGGTCTGAGAGGAACGGCCCCGCGGCGGGGCGCGCGGCTGCAACACCGGAGCCCCGTGCGCGGCGCGGCGCTGGGGCGGGGCCGGGGGGTCCTGGTGGAGCGGCCACTTCTTCGAGATTAAAGGTCTTAAAAACCCTAAACAGTGAAAGGAGCGCTCACTGATTTTATACACGCACACCCCTCTTGGCTTGAGACGGGGGTAGTCTGGCCGTTTTATTGAAGAAATTGAGATTAAGACTTTACTGCACAGTAACTTGTAGTAAGCGTGAGCTATGTTAAGCAGGTTCAGTTTTTGAGAAAATAACGATATCCATTTACAAGTAAAATATAAGTGTATTTAAGTATTTAAAATGCGTTAAATCATTGACTGTGTTTGGTGTGTTTTAGTATTAGTTTGGTTGAGCAGGCTTTTCTACCAAACAAATTTTCTACCACTAAATCATGAAAAATACTAGTATTGATTCTTCTGACAGCGAAACGTATCAGCAACTTGAAGGAGAACTTACTGTAATTGGTAGGTTCAGAAGGAAGGGTTTTCAGAGCTTTATGTAATAATTGTATCTTGGAATTTTTTTTTTCCTTCACTTGCTAAGTCTATAAATCAAAAACCAAACACTTCTGTTAACCGTTTTCTCTGAGTTTTGAAAAAAAAAAATAGATGTACGACCCTGTAAAAGCCTTAGAAGTAAACTAAGTGAACAGGTAACGTCTATTTATGTTGAAAATACTAAACTCTTTTAGTTGAAGCTTTTCTACTTTATTTTTCAGGCTGTGGCTTCGCTGCCTGAAGATATGAGACCTGGTCCTGATCTGTATGGTTTCCCGTGGGAAATAGTGATTTGTGCTGGTGTTGTTGGAACCTTCACAATTCTCTTGTTCCTATACAGAAGTTATCAGTCTGTAAGTGTTTAGATTACATGCAGAGTGCATTAATGGTTTGAATTGAAATCGTATTCTGTTCAAGATATGTTATGCTTCTGAGTTTTAAATCTGTTGTGATTGAATTTAGAATCCCTATAAAAGAGAATTTGACTAGTCTGTTTTGTCAAGACAGTAAATGTTTGGAGGTGTACCGAGTGACTTGTCATTAGAGGAAATGCAAGGAAACTCGATGTAGTAAGGTTTCCTTTTTCCTTCCCTTTTAAATTTCTACTTCAGACTTTCAAAGTCAGCCCTTAATTTTTTTTCATGGGATACAGGTCTTCCTTAGAATGTGTATATTGGTATCTCTGTGACTTGTAGCCACATTAGCTCAGGTCTTTCAAGGTAATTGTAAGCAAAAGCAATTCAGATCGATTCCCATCAAGGGAGTTATTTTAAAACTCTTTGGACAGTGACCTTGATTCTGTTTATTGGAACACTGAACCAATTTTACTGTGTGCTGTTTGTGAACACTAAGCTGATGACTGAGAAATGCAATACTGAAACATTTTAATGTACCAATCAGATTATATTTTTGAGGTAAAGGTTGTACTCTATGGTGGGTAAGGATCTGAGTAATAACAGCTGCCTACCAAACTCTCCCTAGTAATGAAATGGGGTCAGTGTCCATAATTCAGTAGTTTAAATTTATCTGCAGTTTTTATATACTCTTAAATAAACAAAATGTGATTTTGGTGCTTATGTAGGAAGATTGGTTGCATAGTGGTTTAGTTTTTCAGATATGAGCAACTGCATTTTTAGGGTTCTAAGATCAACTTAGATCTGGAAAAATACCACCTTATTCTGCAGCAGCGATTCAGATTGTGTGGAAGGGGATCTGTATTTGTATAAGTTAATGCAGCTATAAGTTGGATCATTCCTTCTGTTTTCTAACAGCGTCCCTCCAGGTGGTACTTTCACACCAACATGCTTTCAGCATTTCATCTGAAATCAGTCAAGCAGTAATTCCAGTATTGATTTCCTCCTGCACCTGTCACTAAGGCCTTAGATATCACAGAAGTTACTGATAGCTTTTTCAGTCATTCATATTTAGAACGCGTGGACGACTCTTTGAAGAATTAATGGTTACTTACTCAAAAGTAACGGGGTTTGGTTTGGGGTTTTTTGGGCTATGGCGATAAAGGTGTGCATATTACTTTTGTCCCATTTTTCTGTTACGGGGACTTGTGGCCATCCCATGGCTTTAAATGAGAAGAAAACAGGGAAAATCTGAGGGACCCATTGTATGTTAGGCACATGATCCAGGCCCAGCCTTGAGAGGAGTGCTTTGTTGTAAAGTTTCTGCGGGTTCAGCCTCCTGTCTGCGCCGTTTGTGACAGATTCTCTCTTGCAGTTTGTTAGATTTTGATTCTGGGGCACTAGACGCCACGTGGCAGCTGCTGATTTGATGCTTTGCACTGTGTTCCATCTGGGCAGCATGCCCATCAGGTAGTACCCTTGCTGTGGCTCTCACTGTTAGCTATTTTAATGTGTGGAGGTTTATCCTCATAGGAAGGTAAATCTGAGCTGGCACCTGGAACTTACCCCTCCTACTCCTTTCATACTCTTTTGGTGTACATGTTCACCACCACTTCGTTTTGGCAGTCGTGCTTATGTGGCGACTATGCAGAGATGTGTTATGAGAGTGATCCAGGTGAAAACGGAATTCCTTTTCCCTCTTCTCGCTGTTTGATTAGAGTGGGAAAAGGACAGGGCAAACACACAGACATGGAATGGGTGAGAGCAGAGGATGCAATTGTGCATTTTTAATGGCAGCCTGTATTTATATTCCTTTTTAAAGTTCCATTGTTAAACTGATCATGGAACCCCAGCTTACAAGATTAGTTTTCAGATTCTATGCAAGAGTAATTGATCAGACATTTTCAGTATTTATTTTTTTTATTTCAGGTTAGAAGTCGACTTTATGTAGGTAAGCTTATTTTTCATACCATTTTCTTTGGAGTATGACTTTCTTTTACTTTTTTTTCCTTTATCTTTTTTTCTCCTTTTAATTATTTGGATGTTGCAGCACTTAACTGTTGGTGTTTTTTTAGGAAGGGAAAAAAAGCTTGCCAATAAAATTGCTGAATTAGTTGAAGACAAATGCAAAACTCTTGAAAAACTCAGCCTTTGCAAAAAAGAGGTAATGGTCATTTATTGCTTTCATATGTGTCACAGAAATGGACTCAATTTGTCAAGTATTGAAAGTATTAAACTTGTCTAAAAGTAAGATCTTGAAAACCTTTTGAAGTGATTCTTCACATGCTTTTCCCTTGTCAGTGCCTTTAAGTGCAACTAAGGTGTTAGCAAGTTCTGCCTTTAACTCTTAATACAATGTTTCACTGGAAGCAGCTTTTAAATGTCTTTGTTTTATGTCACTGGGATAATCTACTAGGGCTAAGGCTTTCCTGATTTCCAGCAAGGTGCGTTTGTGAATATTTAGGTGGTGTCTATGTTTCAGACTAGAGCACCATAAACTAATGCTATTATTTATGCAATTCTTTACATACATTCTGACATACAGTATTTCCTTTTCAGTTTGAAGATTTAGAATTATCTCTGAAGGATGGTAGTGTTATGAAAGAATCAACAGACGCATCTTTTTTTGAGGTAATAAGATAAATGGAAATTGTTATTTCTACGATTTAAGGCAGTATTTCAGGAAAGTGCTGCCCGTATTAAAAAAAACACCTCACCAAAACCCAATAACAACAACAACAAAAAAGCCAACCCCCCAAACCTTAATTGTTTTAATTGAGAACTTTGTTACTTGGGTCCTGGATTACTAAAAATAGCATAGAAGCAAGAAATTTAATTTAAGACAATTTCTTTTAGCAATTTCATTAAAAAATGATTATTACTAGAGCAAATGGTGTATTAGACAATATTTAATTGTTTAAAAGGTAAATTGTTCTTGTTTCTAGGAGAGAGGGTAGCACATGAAATATTTTTTCTCACATCTGATTTAATTCAAATATATTTTATAAGCTACTGGGGCACAATTGTAAACAAAAATTACCACTACATTTTTACATCCACCAAACTGAGAATACATTTGTAAAAGAGTTCCAAAAACGTGAATCAAATAACTAATGGGCTCTATAGGATTTATGTAACAGAAAAGCAAATAGATTTGTTTCATTCTGCACCTCAGATCCCATAGAGCTAATTGTTACAGGTTTTGTTAATGTGCAAGAGTCTCTAGAGTACTTTGAGATTTATCCTTGATATGGGGAAATTTGTTAAATGTACTTTGTTCTCATGTTTAAAATCTACTTGTTGTTTTCATATGTAGTTAATGTCAAATGTTTTATGTTAACTGTTGAAACAACTTGATTTAGGAAATGCATGAAAAACTAAGCAAGTCGAACTTGGAACTCAACCACGAACTAGAGAATCTAGAAAAAGAACTGGAAGAAGAAAAATCTAAGCAATCAGAAAATGATAACTTGGTAAGAATAAATAAAATCCTTTATTTGTTACTTTTCATTTTAAACAAACAAACAAACCACCATAAATTATCTGTGGAGAAGACAAACTATTCTCTTTGGGTTTTGTGAGACAAAACCTACGTTTTCCATTTTGTCTCCTCTCATACTCCTTGTAGCATATTAGAAAAAATGACACTCATAAAGCAAAATACTCAATACAATAAAAGCTGTTTTTACTGATTTGGCAGTATAACCTTATCAGTTTTAAAATTATAATAACTTTATTAATTGCCTAGACTTTTTCAGTCAAATCTGTGGAAGAAGCTATATGACAACTAATAATTTTCAGGTGGCTGAAATTCAGAAGAGAGTGGAGTCTTTAGAGAATGAAGCAAAATCTATCCAGTCACAAATTGATGAGGTATGTCCAATCTTTGTAGTTTCTGTTTTCAAATCTTTGCAATTTCTCTTCTGCATGTAGTTACTGGTTTATTTTTTTTTTCACTTAAGTGTGCAGAAATAATATGCTGTGTAAACCAAAAGCCTTCGTAAGTCTTAATACTTTTGTGTGACTTGATTTAGCAACTTTGAAATTCATATAGTGATTGGCATTTCTTGGGAAGTACAATTACCTTGTCTTTTCTTTGCCTTCTTACTCCACAGTGGTATATAGTGTTGCAAAACTACAGTCAGCAAAAACTGTTGAAATTGTAGAGAAAATGGAAGAATACATATATAGCAAAGCTAGAAAACCTAAGAATAAGTCAAATAATACCATCATGACCTCACTTATCTTTGTCTCTACTGTTGAAACAACCCACTTTTTATCTCACTTAGGCCAAGTCCACTCTAAAAGTCTATCAGATTAATACAGAGAGACTCAAGACGTCCATTCAAGATGCAGTAGATGAAACCTCTCATCTCCAGGAAAGTGAGAAACAGGTAGGTCCTACCTAGTTATCCTTAGAAATACTGTATTTGTGTATGATAGTGAGTAAATAAGATTGCTCCAAGGAGCTCATCCTCAGCATGTTTATTAACACCCCTTGCGTGTTCTAGTAAATGGAATGAGAAAGAGGATGTGGCTTTAAAATGATTTTATGTTGAATAACTGTCTAAAATACTCCTGTTTTAAAACAAATACTCAGAGTTTGTTTGCAGAAACATGTATAGATTTTGGTGAGAAAGAGACCATATGATGTTGTAAGATGAATAAGAATTTTGCTGAGACCAGGAGGAAAGCAGAAAGATTTAAGCAAGTCCACATCTAGGATTCTCTATGAGGCAGTGACAAAAATACTTATGCTTGATCCAGAAAACAAGAGAAATAAGGACATTGCAAAGTATGCAAAAGGCAGGTAAAAAAATTACTGTAGTACTGCTATAGGTGAATTTATGGAAACTCAGGTAAGTAATACAAAGGGACAGAAAAGACAATTACTTCCCAAATTTTAGCTGTTTGTTTTCCTCAGTGCCATAGCGAGATCCCAAAGAGTGCTGATTATTTTAAAATGTTCAGCATATGCAATAGTTTAGTTGTCCTGTGCAATAACTAGTTTTACAATGAATTTACACTCTTTTTTTTTTTTTTTTTTTTCCNTTTTTTTTTTTTTCCTAACAATAATATATACTTTCTGAACATTAAATGTTCCGTGGAATGTTTTTGGATTTTTGGGTGGGTTTTGCATTGGTTGGTTGGTTTGGTTTGGTTTTTTTGATGGACATATGCTTATTTTCCTGAATGACTGATGAGCTTCCTGTTGTCTGTATGGTAACCTGATAGATATCTTGTGAAGGAGGGAATAGAAGTACAGGCCTGTTGTTTTTTTAGCATCTTCTAAGAAGCTGGGGAGTGCTTTAGTACTCTCTATCAAAATATTGTGCATATCAGACTTACTGATTCAGCAAAAAAACCCAAAGGTTACTGGAAACAGAAAACTTTCTGCAGGGGGAATTTTTCGTTTCTGCGGAACTCTGTTATCAGTAAAAGTTCATATTTTTCTCTAATTTTAGGACTACATGTTTGTGACTACCAAAAAAAAAAGGAAGATAATTTTATATGATGCTCTCAGTGGAGAAACAGTAGATTTCAGTGCTATCACCATGAGAATGAAGTTGCTTTAAAATTATTCTATTTCGAGATTCTTTTTTGTCTAATCTACACATGCTTTTTGTTTGTTTCTGTGAGGAGGAAGAGTCTGGTTGGTGCTTTATTTCAAATGTGACAGTATACTTATGTAATAAATTTTGAGAAACAGTACACAAAGTTTTAATAGAGAAGGATTTTTTTTCCACCTCTGGTAATTTCTTGGGTTCAAACAGAAATAATCCAAGTGTGTGTGTGTGTAAATAATTTTACAGTACTTAGAGTAAGATAATCCTAAGTGCTGACTATTACTCTACATTTTATAGGCAATCATATCAAGCAAAACCAGGAAAAAAATCAGTAAAAACAACTTCTAGGATGTAATTAACTTGCCAGGTTTTTAGATGAAAATAAGGAGTTTTGCATTCCTTCCAGATAAAATAACTGGGGTATAGTAGTTCCTTAACCACATTATTTAAGATTAATTACTATACTTTGTTGTTAACTGAGTTTTGTCACAGTTTTTAGTAATTTGAGAACATCTGTGTATATTGCATTTTTCTGTGCTTTTCAGTAGGTAAATAATGTGATAAGAGTTGATGGAACCTGATAGGGAGAGAAGAGAAAGTATCTGCTTTGCTTATTTGTGTTCTCTTTTATAAAGTAGTTTGTAAGCATGTGAGTTAGTTTGCTATATTAGAATATCCATATCCCTTTTTTATTTTTCTTTTTTTTTTTTAAGATGGAATTTCACTTATGCTCAAAAGGTAACAAAGGTGTTATTTGTTCACAAAGTTTAGAGTACTTTCTTCCTCTGTCCATTTGCACTAATGGGTCATAATCTTCTGGCGCATCATAGCTTAAACGTTAATAACAGATGTGCTGTTTCAGGTTTATGATGTGTCAGAGAGAGGATTGGGCCTTTTAGTTTGAACAAGGGAACTGTTAATCAACTCCAAACTTTCTGTGCTTTGTTTTGTTTTTGTGTTTTTTTTTTTTTGCAGGAACATTAGAAATATATATTGCTTTAGCTTATTTAAAATCCTGGCATTCCTATTTATTGTAGTTCTTACAGGTATATAAAGTCATGTCAATTTATTTTCTCTTTGGCTTAATGAAGAAACATTAGCTTTCCTTTGAGGTTGACATTTAATTATAAAAGTAGTTGCCTGTATATGTCTTCTGAGCAGTATTAGCATACAGAGTATTTTTGTTTTACCTGTAATACATAGTTTGCATGATGCTGCAAATTCATACATGGCTTTTACTGCTTGAAAGGTGCAGTTGTGGGCCAAGTGGCATTCATTCAATTCTAGTCACATACTTTTTGTTTTATGCCTTCCAGTTTATCTTTCATAAGTAGTGCTCAGGCTTGCTTGTCAATTTGCATGGCAGTTCCCCTGTTTAACTACCATTTTCTGGTTTTATTTTTAGTATAAGTGGCTGTTACGTTCTTGTTGCTCAACCTAGTTATTCCTTTCAGTACATTCACTGCTTTTAAATTGGTTGCCTGTTGTGCAACTTTAAGCAGCAATATTTTTTTGACACTAAGACAAATTTTTTTTGTACTGTACCCCATGTTTTTGTACTGCATGCTTTGTCTTAACAGAAATTTGCACATCAGTTCAATTTTGTTCTCACAATATGAATGCATGGTTTACTTAGTATGTTGCAGTGGTAATTTATAATGAACTGGTGCTTAAGCGTGCTAATCCTTTTACTGCTGTAAAGTGTTTTTGTGAAATGAGATTTTATTAGGGGGTGTCTCTAAAATGTAACCTTGGAATCTACCTGTCTTTTTAGTTAACCACAGTTGGTTACAAAGATACATACTAGTAGGTGTTGATGACATGCTGCTGCTGTGACTTTAATTAACAGGAAAGCTTTTTTAAAATAAGATCTTTAAGAGGTATGGACTAGAGTAGGAGAAATAATATAGTTTTGTAAGTCACACGGATTTAAATATCTGTTTAAAAAGCTTCCTAGTTTCCCTTACCTCACTGACCTCTTATAGCTTGAAAAGACAGGTACAATTTCAGAAGCATGTGTACATATTGGGGAATGAGTGCTCTCCTGTCCATCTATTCCCCAGTGTTTGTAGCTATTACACAAATTTTCACTATTTTATATCCATTGCTATTGTCACATCAGGTTTTTTAAACTGAGTGGATTATTAACTGTTGCTAAAGCAACTGCATAATAACATAGAAGTCTTATTTTCTGTCTTGTAGTCTGTCTCTGTTAGATCTTACTGATGGGTGAGAGGTTAAAATTCTGCTTAGGTATATGTAATATACATAACAGGCCCAAGTACTATTCATCTTTGATTCTTGGTTGTAATAGACAATCATGCTAATCTGGTATTTCTCTTTTTAGCTTTTACAAGAAGCTGAAGGATGGGGCGAACGATTTAGTGAACTAAATGAACAGACCAAGATGTTTGAATCGTCCAAAGCAGATATAGAAGAAGTATTGAAAAATAAAGAGAGTCAAGTCAAGGTAGCTTATGACAGCTAACATTGAATCACATCGTTCAGACTGATGCTGATCACAATATGCCTTAAGCTGTTTTGAGTCTGTTTGCTGTCTTCATTCTAATGTCTTGTTTCTTGCTAAGCAAAAAAGGTTGCTTAGCAGCACAATGGAGCAGTCTGATGGCCTTGGAAGCCAGCACTTAAATAAGGAAAAACTCTTTTTAGAGTATTTGCTTTTTTTTTTTTTTNTTGGGAGTGTATTCTTACATGTGTGTACCTCATATACACGAGCCCTGCTAAAAGCATGCATACTTGGCTGCCTGAAAAGTCTTCACAGGGCACTCCTGTTGACCTGCAAGTATATGTTTTAATAGAAAAAGTAATATTGGACATCTAGAATCCTGTATGTGGACCTCACTTAATGCACTAAGGGAACTAAATTAAGGATAAAAATCCTGGAAAAGTAATTGTAATGGTAACTACATGTTTATTGCTTGTGTTGATTTTACTCTTCGTGTTTTGTGTGGGTTTTTTCTTAGTCGCTGACACAATACTTACTGAAGATGAAAGACTGGAGTTCAGCAATAAGTGAAGATGATGACGCTGAAGATAATCACTGGGACATAGATATAAAGGGTGAGACAGAGAATGGAGAGCCCTTAGGTATGGTTTGTATAGCTTCCTATCTTAAATATTAATTTAGTAGATGTTTTAGAAGTACAAAACCAGCAAACTTCTAGGAAAGTTGAAAGATAAGCTTGTAGAAGTTCGATTTTCAAAACTCATCCAGTGTTATTCATGTCAGACAATTAACTGATGCTTGGACATCTCTGGAATAACAACCTGTGCTACTATTTAGCAGTGTGTAGGTGTAGCTAAAGCATACATATTATCAGAGAGCAATGTAAAGACTCAGTGCTTGGTCTCTTGCAGAACAACTTTAGCCTATGTTAGTATTAAGCAGCGGTTCTCAAACGTTTTTAGTTGGCAACCTTGCTTTCCATTCTTCTTGAAGCTCCTCCCAGCAGTTGCACTGTGGTCCTTAGAGCCTGATTTCTTCATCCTTGTCCTTATGCGGGTGGCACTTGTTGCAGACAGTGTGGTAGCACTGCAGTCAGATGGGTGTAGATGTGAGTGCCCTCAAAACTGTAGCACAGAAGAGCCTTTCTTCCTCTGTTTTCTTTCTGCATCATCTTTTTATGCTGATGTTGATTATACCACAGGCCATGGCCCAGTAAATGTTAGAGTGCGTATTCAGCATGTCACTTTTAACATGACCATTCTGAGTCTGATTGGCAAACAAAGCACTAGAATGTAGGCATATCCCTCCTGCCCCTTTTTTTTTTTTTCTTTTTTCCTCCAAATATGCTATGCCTACCGTGGTATGTTGGGGGTTGCTTTTTTAGATACATATATTAAACAAATATAGTAGTAAGCTCTTTTACAAACTTTTTTGTGCTTTCTATGTGATGTATTACTCTGTTCTATCAATCAGATGATCAACAAAAACGAACTGTGAAGAAATTGATCTATGCTGCAAAGGTATGTGATTTTAAGGAACTTGTGGATGGAAGTGCAGTAAACTAGAGGGAATATACATAATTTTTATGGCAAGTTTAATTGCATGTAGATATGAGTATCACAAGAGTTCATAAAGAGTTCATAATAAAGCCCCATTTAATTAGATATTTTTGCATGCAAACAGTTTTTGATAATCTTAAAATGCCTTTTTTTTTTTTTTTTAATTTTTTTTATTTAAATTTTTTTTTAAAGACCCTGGAAACAGAACGAGATCAGATGTATTCAAAACTGTCTGATGAAAGTAAAGCTAAAGGAGAACTTACAGGTAATTAAATGTTTTTTTTCCTTTAAGGTTAATAAGATGTTACTTTTGTAAAATGGGGTCACAGGCTGTAAGTATTACTTGCAGTAAAAACTGAATTAAGTTACATTAATAGTTCTACTTGATTTTTAAAATGCCTGTTTGAGTTTAAGTTGCTAAGCTGTTTTAAATACTTGATTTTTAGAAGGAGAGCAATCAAAGATGCTAAAGCACCATTTGCTAATTTTGTTGTACTCTGTTGAAATATTCTATAACTGTTAAGTTATAGAATCTTAAAATACATGGGCAAAGTGATGTTAATATATAGTACCTTCTTTATTTGTTTTCTGGACATGAAACAATAGTTTTGATCTAAATTTTTGGTAGCTTAATTGTAGTTAGTTTGCAATAGGTGCAAGCTCAATAGTTATCATAGAATGGTTTGAGTGGGAAGGCACCTTAAAGATCACCTACTTTCAACCTCCCTGCCCTGAGCAGGGATGTGTTCCACTAGACCAGGTTGCTCAAAGCCCCATCCAGCCTGGCTGCCTTAAAATCTGAAATACTGCATTTAGAGAATTGAACCTATAAAAGCATCTTACTCTGTTTTTTCCTTTGTTGTGCAGGCCACACTGAATTATACCTTATGAAATGAAACCACTGCTGCTTTAATTTAAATTAAAGCCTGTAATTAGCTATTGCTTTCAGAGATAACAGCCAGCAGAGTAGCCATCACATTTGACTGTACTGTGCTTTGTTATTTGAGTGATGAAATGCTCTGTAAAACTGTATTTTTTAGTTTTTGATAGTCCTTTAAACTGGCTTTTTGTGCTAGTGTGTTTTCAAAAGTGATTGCAACTCTGTCCCATAAAGATATTGAAGCTTACTTGAAACTTTCTGTGTTTGTTGAAGAGAGTCATAGGAATAGTAAACAGGAGAAGAAACATGACTGATTTAAATTTGGAAAGGTAAGGGAGTTTGACAAATCTGAGTTGTCCCTTCAGGTGACTCAGCAAGACCTTGCATGGGTAAAACTGCAAGAGTGCATGATGGTACTGATTTTACTCCTTTAGTAGAATAATTACAATAAGAGTCCTAAATGAAAATTGATATTGTGAATTACAAAACTGCATTCTTTTCAAAGAAGCTATACAATTTAGAGCACAGGTGAGATATGCGCTCAGCGCTGCACTTCGTGGCAGGTAAATAGTATAGCTATTGGTTTTCCATCAAAAGGAGCAGTACTGCTTCTCAATTTGTATAATTTATTGAAATATATGAACATATTATTGCTTATGTTATTAAATCAATATAGGATAAAAGGTTTTTACTGACTTTTAATATACTAAAATATTGCAAATACTTTATTTTTTTAAATTGTGCATTGTCCCAATATAATTATCTCTGAATTTGACAGAACGTATCGAAAACCTTCAAAGTCAGCAAGCCTCCTTGCAGTCTGAAAATGAACATTTTGAAAGTGAAGTTCAAAAGCTTCAGCAGAAACTTAAAGTAATGACTGAGCTTTATCAAGAAAATGAAATGAAACTACACAGGTGCCAGTTCCTCTTTTTATATTCAATGCTTACTATTTGATTTGATTATAACTCTTTGATTCAGGGGGCTGAAAAATCATTGAAAGTTTGAATATAGCTTTCCAGAGTTTTATGAACTGTAAGACTCTGTTACATTACACTTTCATGTACATTTGTATCACAGTAATTTTATAGAAACTGTTTCCATGAAAGTAGGACTTTTCCACAAGCAAGTTCAGAAACAAAGATAAAACAACAATTAACCAACTTTTAATCTGTGAAATGAAATGGGTGAAGTTGGAAAGCTTGATTATTTTTTTAAATTAGATTATGATGTAATAGAGCTATCAAATTTACTGAAAGGAAGACAATCAGTAGATGCTTTAACTGTGCGATATATTTTATATAGTAAAGAGAGGCAGTAATGTCAGCAGAGGAGTGATGCTGTGTATCAGCGTAACTACTCCTACATTTATACAGTCCTAAAATTACATTTGGCCCTTTGCATGTAAAATTAAGCTTAGAGTTAAAACATGGGCAAGCTAACTATTATCAGTAAGCAACATAGAACCCCTGTGAGTCAGGCTTTCATCACCAAGACAGACAGAATATGAGGCCTGTACTATCAGAGTCGAGATGATAATAGTAGAGATTATGACTTACTGATTGAAATCAGAAATACGTTAAGGACTAGAAATAAATTCGGTTGGGTTGGGGCACGTAGTAGTCTTCAGAAGTGTGTGTGTGGATGGGGCAGGGAGGGAGCAGGGAGCATCATTTTAAGGCATGATGGCAAAATTACAGTTTCACCAGCCAGAAATTATTTCTTCAAGGAGCACACATAATCTTAAAAGGTAGCAAGAGAAGCAGCACAAGTCTTGATCCTGTGCTGAGCAGTATGCAGGACCTTTTAAAGTGTTACTTTGAATAATATGTTCTGTCTTATATGTATGTAGGTATAGGCATTTGGCATCTTTGTAGATGCAACAAAACCTAGAAATCCACTACATCAACATTAAAAAAGAGCCAGGATGGGGGGGGAGTGGGAAGGAACCTATTAAAAGAAACTATGATGGGCAGTCAGAAAGGAAAAATGTTTGCAGACTATGTGGATGATATTTTTAAAATACCACACTGAAGCTCGGAAAATGTAGAAAAGCCAAAAAGGAGCTAGGAAGAGCTGGCATGGTGAGATAGCAGAATAAAAGAGGCTATTAGTATTAAAGGCATCATTTAATAAGCTAGGTGTGTCCAAACAAGGGCAATAGAATATTAGGAAATGGAGACTGAGCAGAAAATAAGTTTATCTTATGTTCAAAAGACCCATGATTTAGATAGTTTAATTGCGAAGAACTGCTGTTTATGGGGAAGATGACCAGTGTATCTGTTCAGGGCTGTGCACAGCAGTCCCCGTGTGTGTTCTGCAGAATCAATTTGTGCATAATCTGTGGTCTGGAATGTGGGTTTTCTTGTCTGTAGTGTCTGATAAGGTGTAAAGAAAGAGGGACCTGCAAATAAATTTTTAATGGCTAATAACCTTTTTCTTCTTCAGAGAATTATGTTAAAATGTAAAAAAGTACCAGAACAAATCAGTGGAAGTCACTGTAGTTTGATTTTTAATTTGATTTGATTTGTGGCTGCATTTTTTTTTCCCCTCCCTCTGTACCTACCCACCCCCCCTCCAAATAGAAATATTCTTTGGGAATATGGATTGTCTTCCAGATTCCTTTTAGGAATAGTGGTAATCTAGTTTTTTCATATAGACCAGTTACTTAACTGAAAAAAAACAAAACAAACAACAAAAAAACCTCACAAAAAAACAATGAGTACAAACTAGTGCTATTTATGCTATTTCATATGTTGCCTATTCAACTCTTTATCTGCATAAATATCATGTATTCATCATGCCTAAATAATTGGACAAGTTTTTCTTGACAAACCAACTACAAAATTGTTGATTTGAAACAGAATTAACCATAGTTTTTTAATTTCCTTAAAGGAAGCTGACAGTAGAAGAGAGAGAACGCCTACAGAAAGAAGAAAAGCTTTCTAAAGTAGATGAAAAAATTAATCATGCTGCTGAAGAACTAAACAGCTACAGGTAATTACAGATTTTATTTACTGTAATCACTTGTTCCTAAGTGAACAAAAGGCAATAGAGAATTAATAGAAATGTCAGTGTAAGTGAATGTATTTTCTTCCAGTTTCTTTGTTTTGTGTGTATGTTACATGCCGCTTTGGGTGTAATAATACATACTAAGGGAGTTTTTGCTTTCTTAAAAAGTTTAGGTATGGAAGATCGCTAGCAACTTTTCTTCCATTTGAATGCTAATTGTATTGACATGTTAGCTTTAATGGGATGGTAGAAGTGGGTCTCTAATCTAGTTCCCTTTACTGAACAGAGATAAAAATACGAAGTTAAGAGAATGCTGAGATATAAATGCAATGTTCAGTTTTTCTGTAGATCCTAGCGTATTTATGTTGTATAGTTACTGTATTTCTGTATCTCTAAGCTTGTCAAATAGTGCTGTTGTTTAGAAAGTCTTTACTAACATACTGTGATGTGGGAATATTTTCTGTATTTTTTTAACTGCTTTGCTATGTTTTGTGTTACACCAACTCAATACCTCTGGTTTGTTCCTGTGGTTTCTCAAACTATGGCATAATTATTCAATCTGTAATGTATATTTGCCATCTTCCTTCAATGTTGATGGGATAATTGACCCTCACCGAATGACACTGAGCAACAATGCTTCCTGAAGAGTTAATTAGATTAATTCTTCTTTAGAATGTAAAGTTCTTGTAGACATTCTTCAGTATTCATACAGGAAGACAGAATTCACCCTTCTTGATTTAGTCTAGAACGTGAACATTGTCGACATCTTAAAGAGAATATTAATATTGCAAATGGAGTATAATTAAACAATGAAAGTGTCTTTGGCCCACCTCCTGAGAGAATGGAGAACCTGGTGAGGTTGTGCACAGGGCAGCTGGCAGCAAAGGTGGCATCGTACTTTCTGTGGTCTTGAAATAACGCTAGTGCAAGTGACCGTTCCTCAGGACTGACTGCAGTAGCATGTGACAGCACAATGCTCCAGCCACACTGGTACATTCACTGAACTGGGTGAGGCTGCTTACTAGTGTGTATGTGGAAACATAGCACAGGCCACTGAAAAGCTCGGGAGATGTTGGTTTTTTTGGTTCTGTTCTTTTGTTTACATTCCTGTTTGCACTAATCTAGGGCCTAGAATTTCTACTGCTACTATAATTTTTCCTGTGTCTCCTGGGCCTAGGTGACAATACTGTCTTTTGGATTAAAAAAAAAAAAACTGAGTATACCTTGTGTTTACTATGTTTAGAGTGACTTTCCTCCACGTTTTGTTACAATGTCATAAATCCTAATTTTGTTATAGACAGCGAGCAAAAGATCTTGAAGAAGAGCTAGAAAGAACCATTCGTTCTTACCAGAATCAGGTATGTGCTTTTTGTTACTTAGATCTGTGCCAAGTAGGAGGGATANCTTCTTAATGCCATCTGGTTTTGACTGATACAATTTAATAGCAGAAATCACCAGATAACTTAAATTTTAACTTTTTAATAAGGTTTAGATGTTTCATTATAAATGAATCACACATAAAATTTATTAATAAGAGCATATACTCAATCTTAAGATTTATTTTTTAAATGAATAATGATCTGATGAATCTTTCTTCCACAGATTACTTCACATGAGAAAAAAGCTCATGATAACTGGGTAAGTTCCAAATACTGAATTTTCTGAACTTCGTGCATCTTCCTTTTCTGTTATTTGAATAGCTTGCTTTATCACTTTTTTGTTTCTTACTAAAAACATANAATTTTTCCTGTGTCTCCTGGGCCTAGGTGACAATACTGTCTTTTGGATTAAAAAAAAAAAATCTGAGTATACCTTGTGTTTACTATGTTTAGAGTGACTTTCCTCCACGTTTTGTTACAATGTCATAAATCCTAATTTTGTTATAGACAGCGAGCAAAAGATCTTGAAGAAGAGCTAGAAAGAACCATTCGTTCTTACCAGAATCAGGTATGTGCTTTTTGTTACTTAGATCTGTGCCAAGTAGGAGGGATATTATCGCAGCTGAAGTACCACTTTCAGCCAGGTTGTGATACTACATTTGGCTTAGTTTTGTTGGGTGGCTCTTTGCGGTTTTATGTGTGTGTGTTGTGTTTGTTTTTTTNGAATCACACATAAAATTTATTAATAAGAGCATATACTCAATCTTAAGATTTATTTTTTAAATGAATAATGATCTGATGAATCTTTCTTCCACAGATTACTTCACATGAGAAAAAAGCTCATGATAACTGGGTAAGTTCCAAATACTGAATTTTCTGAACTTCGTGCATCTTCCTTTTCTGTTATTTGAATAGCTTGCTTTATCACTTTTTTGTTTCTTACTAAAAACATAGTAAAAATGAACTCTAATCTGTCACCTTCAAGCATACAGATTTCTTGCAGAAATACATGAAAGCATGTTAAAAATACTTCTACTGTAAAAAGACTTGGAATAATTAAGCTGGATATGTACAAGCACAGTAGAAAGATGCGAGAATATTATTTGCTATAGCAATAAATCTGCTGGATAACATGTTACCATTTAATAAATGTGTGACATTTTGCTAATAATAAAAGCTTTTGGCCTTGTTTCAATGCCATTTTAATATTTTCCGTGGATGTTATTCATTTCTTTTATCTGCTAATGGAAGACATTATGTCCTGTGAGAACAGTATGTTCCATTGACAGCTTCCTAAGAATGTTGCTACAAAATCCATTTTTACCTTTTTTCCCCAAACAGGAAACTTTAAAATATCTCCTGACTATTACATTCTTCAGTTTCACAGAGTGGTCTGTATTAAGAGAGAATCCTGTTAAAAGCTGTAGTGCTTCACAGTCATATTTTCACAGTCTTTAACTCTGTGATTTTAAAATAAAACTTTCTTATATAAGATTTGAGACTTTAAATCTTGTACATATTCTCTAGGTGCTTCAAAGCAGCTACAGCCAAAGAATTTCATTTCTGCAGTTCAAAGAACCTGCACGAAATTAATATCATTAATCTAAAAATTTGGGTAGCAGAGCTGCTAATGTTATTTGGTGATGTATGTGAGGTTCCGTTTCATATGCTTTATACACTAGGCATGAAAATACAGCACACACACTTCAGATAGGAAAAGAATGTCTTGGATCTAGGAACTATCACATTTACAAAGCATTTAATTAATAAACAGCAATATCTAAGCATTTGGCTTTTGTCTCTCCCTAAAGCTGACAGCTCGAGCAGCTGAAAGACACCTCAGTGATATAAAAAAAGAAAATGCACATAACAGACAAAAGTAAGTGCAGTCTTGAAGTAAACAAATGCAATTTGATATGCGAGTATGTTTTGGATTTATGCAGTTTGGTGTTTTCTAGACCTATGTTAATCAATTGTGGTGCAAACAGGGTAGAGAGAGCACAGTGTTCCATTGGAGTTCTAAAAGAAAGGGAGTTATTTGAGTGTTCCTTCAATGATAACGTGCAAGAAAGTAAGAACTGAAGAATTATGTGGAATATAGAAATATTTCAGGAAAGAAACAGACTGTAGCACTGGAACTCAAAGGTTTTGGGGGTGTTGTGTTGTGGTTGTGGTGGTTGTCTTTTTGATTTTTGGGGTTTTTTTTGGGGGGGTTGTGTGTAGTTTTTTGTTTGGTTTGGTTTGGTTTTTTTAATAAGTATGTATCAACCAGATGTGGTTACCTGATGATTTTACAGTTTATCTCAGAGCTAACAGATTAAGTGGTGGTGGTGGTGAGAGGAACCTTTAGGTATGAAGTTAACTAGTACTTGGAATGTAGTTTAGAGTACTCGTGAGAGTAACATCATGCTAGGAATTGTAACATCTAACATGCCACTTCAGCCTCTGAATTACAGTTTAAATACAGCAACATAGAGAAATGCTTTTGGGAAGGAATTCTTAAGTTCAGAGTTCTGTGACATCTTTTGTCTTTTTTCTTTTTATTTAAGGAATAAAATACCCTTTAAGTAGAAAGCCTAGCAGTAAACAGTGCAATCCAGTAAAACTTCTGCAATTCTTGGTTATTTACTACTTTTATTGTTGTTTATTTGCAGATTAACTGAAGCAGAATTTAAACTTGACCTTTTAGAAAAAGATCCTTATGCTCTTGATGTTCCAGTTAGATCATTTGGCAGAGGTACAGTATTGAATTGTAAAATAAAGCCTAATTGTTTTGGTTTATGGCTTTGTTTCCCGAGACCACAAATATGTAATTGTTTGAAAACTATCTTGGCCATGTGTATGTACAAATAACAGTCATTTAAAAAAATAATTGGGTCGTAAGTGACTCTAGGTCATGTCGAGTATTCTGTTGAAACTAAGAGTGTTTGTAGTATCAATGAGAGTAGACTGGGAATATGATACACATTGTAATTAGAGCACCATTTTTATTTCACTTATACAATTTATTTTAAACTTCACCTGAGAAGTTAATTACTTTATACAGTTTGCTAAACTAAATATTGTGAACTTGAGTATTTTGTTTTAACTGTTCCAGAGCATTCCCCATATGGACCCTCACCAATGGGCCGGCCTTCATCTGAAACAAGAGCTTTTCTTTCCCCTCCAACTTTATTGGAGGGTCCTTTAAGGCTTTCACCTCTGCTTCCAGGTGGAGGAGGAGGAAGAGGTACAATTCTTAAATTTGAAAACGTATCTGTTCTGGATTTCTCTCTCCTCTACTATAAACCTGTCACACCTTTTCCTCTTGCTGGTGACAAAAAGTGTTAAACCAACCGATTCAATATAAACAGTTAATCAGACAAACTCTTCCTGTTTTTCAACTTGCTTCTAGAGCTGTCTAATGTGTAACAGTGCAATGGAAAATTTACTTGCTATGAGTGGGTTGGTCAGTGAATTCATTTTAGAAGCATAGATTGAGAAAAGTGAAAAGCCAAACTTAATCAGTCTTGGTTTACTTCTTGGAGAAGTGGGGTTCTGCTGCTAGAAGCTTATGATTTCAAAGTAAACAAGAGTCAATTAGGTTTCTGAAGAAAGGATACTGCCACGTACATCTCAATGGTCTACAGTTGGTGAGAGAAGGAGAGGGTACCTGTGTTGTCAATAACATGAGACGGTTTTGTTGAGGGTCATGATACTAGGAAGTTACTGATTAGATGAATTGTTTTCCTCCCTTTGTTCTAAATTTGAGGCAGTCATATGTGGAAACAGTTTCTTCCCTAGTGATAAAAGGGACCAGGAAGGATGTGTCTAAGGAGTCAAATGCAGAGATTGATGCATAGGTGCAAAGCAAGCTGTGATGTTGTGAGTGTTAAGGGAAGAAAACCACTATTCCTTTGTATTTTTGATGTTGATGGAAATAGTGTAGGTAAATACTAGACTGGAGTTCCACATCTGTTACAGGTAATAAAGAAGCTATAATTTAATTTACTACTAGTGTTACACCCATTGAAACCTGTACTGATTTCATGGAAAGTATGTCTAAGTGTCTCTTCTATAGGGATTTCTCTAATCAACATTGATTTTTTTTTTTTTTAAAGACCAGCATGGACTATTTATTTACTTTAGTTCTTTGTAAAAAGCATATCAAGTACATATGAAAGTTGATTAATTTTCTAAGTCAGAAAAAAGTTTGAGATTGATTGTTCAACTCTAGCTATACAACATACAAGCAAAATCATACTTGACAATTTATTTGTATAGAGACAGTAAGTAATGAAACTGAGCCGTCCAGTGTATCTTCAAATTGCAGGATACCTTCTGCTGGTGAGGAAGAGTGAAAACTGGATTTCAGGATGCAGGATTAGCAAGAAAAGAGACTGTGCAAAGGCAGCACTAATGAAACTTGGACAGATTGAACAAATGATGTGTTTAAATAATGCCAGCTACAGAATAGTTATAGTGCTCATCTAGCTTTGCACAAGATGCAAAATGGCTTCAAATTTTAGAGAATTGGAGAGTGATACCAGAATTCAATATTTCTGTAATTTTTCAGACAAAATCTATTTTAAAGGAAGCTTGCAACCTAAAATCACTGATTCTCGTAGTTTCTCTTGCACTTGGTTATGTGTTTACCTGGTCTTCTCTTATTTTTTTTCTTGAATAAAGAATTAGAAGGAATCAGAAGAGTGAATGTAACGTGGATATTTTCTCATGATGCGGGTGTTAATTTTCAGTGTGCTAATTTTTAGTTTGATTAGCAGCAGGTTTTTTAGCACTGAGAAGATGATTTATCATGAGGCCGCTAGTTTCTCTGATTCAAATGAACCGAAACTCTTAAAATGATTATTTTTTTTAAAAAAAGTACAGGTTCTCTAGATAACACTCTTGTTGAACTAAGATTTTTTTCATTCCAAAGGAACCCTTTAAACACTTGTATTAAACGTAACTGGCCATCAGAAAACAGCTGGAAAGTCCTGTGGAGCCACACGCCTCTCAAATCTTCACAGTGTTGGCGTTCCGTGATTCATGCTACTATTTTCAGACTTGATGAAGAAAGCCATAATAGAGAATTTAAAGTACCTGGGTAAATAGCTGTCTGATTTCTTTGATTAGGATCCAGAGGACCAACTGCCATGTATGAAGCTGGTAGTGAAAGAGGAGAGCTGAGTTCTGACAGATTAACTGATCCCCACAGACCACCATCAGATACTGGGTCCCTGTCCCCACCTTGGGATAGAGAACGCAGGATAATTCTGCCTCCACCAGGTATAATACTCTGCTTACCTACTGTATCTGTGGAAAAATGGGGTTACTGACTTGCAGTGTATATATTTAAGTATTTTGTGCTTAAAAATATGAAATGTTTTCTTGGAATGCATGTGCAATTGCACAGGAAAGGGGTTTTTTTAATAGTAGGTTTTTTCCCCGTCTTGAATGGTGCTGTTCACTTGCACTTCTTCTGTGCCATATTTTAAATGTATGTTGTTACTAGCAGTGTACAATCAACTGTTTGGTTTATTATTTTACTGGAGGTTTGTTCAGTGCATCAAAAGACCTCTCTGGGCTGGGTGATTAATAAGAGATCTGAGGAAGTAAAAGGCTTTAATGGCACATTAGCCATAAATAAATAAAAACTAGCTAATGTTGAAAAATACTATATATGGGTTTTTTTAATTTTACATGAATAGTACAGGAGTACCATGGTATAATCGTCCTGTTGGGTACATATTTTCATGTTGATACTGCCTCTGATACTTACCAACAACAAAATCAGTCTTCACTCTTACTTCAGCTAAACATCTGTATTTCACATTGTCACTCAAGGAAGACAGAGATAATTGGAGAGGATACTATTGGTATTTCTAAAGTAAGCAATGTGGGAGGAAGGACAACCTTCTTGTGTACCTGTAACAAAGTAGTAAAAATGCTACAAGTTTTAAAAAAAAAGTTAAAAATTAGGTAAAGTATACAGATTAAAGTACCTCAATTACTGGATGCAGCAAGCAATGTTGTGGTTGCTACACATCTGTGTGAAAGCCTGGTGATAAAACTCAGTCCGCTCAGGACGCAATTTCTCATTTGTGAGATCCGATCTATTGACAGGACACTGCAGAGAGGTCATTGTGTTTCCTTGACTTGCGCAGTGTTCTTACCCCATCTTTGCGCTTGGATCTTACTGATACAGTTTGTCTTGTACCTGCATGATTGATTGCTGGATCTGATACAAGGAGTTGGTGGAAACACATTACAGCACTATGAAATGTAACAGAAAACAGCACTCTTGTCTAAGAATGGCTTAAAATGTATAGTACCTTATTTTGCCTTTGACCTTCACTGCTGTGCTGAACCTTTTTTTTGAGTCCCCACTGTTTATAACTTAGGCAATCATAACTTTCAAAATTCTACTGTATGTTAAACCAAAAATCAATGAACTTTTGTTTTCTGCAGATCCTTAGAAATGTAAGCTGTAGTACATACTTGATGGGATTCCTATGTTTGGGTTTTTTTGAGATTTGTTTGCTCACCCTGATAAATACTCAGTTTGGGTATTTACAAGAGCATGAGAGATCCAGATAATTTTGTTCATCTCCAGTTGTATGAAATGGGGGGAACAAATGTTCGCTGACCTGTTTTGTGATTTCTTCAATGTTAGGTGAGCCTTACTCTGATCCAGTTCTTCCTCCTCGAAGACCAGAAAGATTTTTCCCTAATCCTCCAAATACTGGGAGACTTTCTGGACCAGCAGAACTACGAACTTACAACATGCAGTCTTTTGATAAAACAGGTGAGAATTGCTTCTATGATACTATCAAATGGAGATTCTTGGTATATGTTGACTATATTTAGTAAGCTGTGGTAAGAGGACAACTTTATAGCTACCATGGACCTGATGTTCCATTGTGTAAAAACCTTTTAACACCTCCTGGCCTTGGTTCAGTCTTTCCCTGTTACCAACAGTAGCAGTCTCTTCTGTTGGGTGAATGGGAGTCAGAGAATGGTAGTCATAAGGTACTTTTTTTTTTGTCCACCTTTGCTTTTTTGTATGTTAACCATTCAGGATTGGCCTCGAGTCTGTTTTGGCATGACAGTGCTAAAATGTCACAAACCTTCACGTGCATTTCCATGCCACATTTGGTGAAGTTAAAAAGAGCTGGGGTCAGTAAGACTGAAAGAATAATGGAAAAATTTTCAAATGTCCACTGGCTTTGTGCACTGAAGTAGAAGGTCTTAAGGTCTCCTTATTCAAACTGTTTACCATACTTGCAGTTGCACCCAACTTAATCACACATTTCACCAACTCAAGTACCACTTGTTTTGAATTGGCCAATTATGTAAATTCTGGTTAGTGATACTTAGCAACAGCCAGAAACTCAGCAGCAAGTTCTGGTGACTTGAACTGTATCACTGAAGCAGTTTAAGAGATAAAGCCTTAACACTTATTAAGCAGTTTTCATCCTTATTTAATGCCTAGTAAGTCACATGTGTCTTATTCATCAGCTAGCCTGAAGCCATTAAACTGCCAACAGAACTTTGCCACCCAGTATTCAGTTACTGATACCATTAGTAGTAACGTACCATCTTTGCCCAGTTTCTGGCAGTAAGAGGGAGAACCTTTTACCTGCTGTCCCAGTTTGGGAACTGGGAATGCTGAATTCTGTTTCATGTTTAAGGTTCAGGTTTTGCAGGGAGTTGTTCTCTACTGGAAGGCAGTTCTGGTTTTGTACAGCTGCTCATCTTCCTACCCTCTTTCCAAAGCCTCCCTGTGTTTCACTTCTGCTTCCTAATACTTTGTGTTCCACTGAGGCCTTTTTTTTAGCACCTGGATGCTGACCGAAGGGCAGGAGTGCACTGTCTTTGAACACATTGCATCTGTTTTTACCCTTTTCTTCAGCAGCTGGCAAGCAACAATGTTAAAAAAAGAAAAGCAAAGCTGTATTCACTTCTTGGGCAGTTCAAAACCTACTTAATGGAAACAGGGTTTTGCTGTGTAGTGGCCAGCATTTAGCAGGTGAATGTGAAAATGTGAATGGTGCTTTTTAGAGGCATTTAATTTCAGTAGACTTGGGTGAGTATTTGTAAAAATAGCAAAAAAGTCCAACAAAAGTAAAAAACCAAAACCAAAAAAACGCACCAAACATCCAACACACACCACCTGGCTTCAGAACAGCAATGTCTCACAGTACTGAAATCCAGGCTCCAATTTCGCAGTTGGAACTTACCAAAGAAATAAAGTATTAGCAGGAGGGAGGGGAAAATGGAACTGCTACAGTAACATTAAGATGTATCACTAGGAAAATGCACTTGTAACTTCTTTAAAAAAAAAAGGTAAAAGCAAAAAAACTAAAATGGAAGAAATTGGAGAAGATACTCAGGCATAGCTTTGTGTTCCTGATTGTATTTCAGTCTGCCCCCAGAACAGTTGCTTGGTACAGCAATACTTATTTTTTTTCTTGCCTATATATCCTGATTAGAGGAAAAAGTACTGAAATCAGTGATGTGGAAAAGGAGGTCAGTGCTAAATAGCTTGTTGAACTTTTGCATACAGATGGACAAACATCTTCAGAAAATAGCCCACGGACAGAACCAAGTGGAAATGGGATGAAAGATCATTCTAACCTTACTGTAAGTAGCTAAACAGAAATTTTATTTAAAGAAGCTTTAATTTTCTGCAAAACATTTAGGAAAATTGTCTGTTATATTATATTGCATTGTGAAGTTCAAATTATAAAATTGTGTGCTTTTAACACAGCATTCAACTGTCTTGTGAATTAATTTTGATGCATGACTAAAACAATACCTGCTAAAAATTAATTAAACCCAAAAGATGAAACTGTGGGCAAGCTGAGGGTCAGTGCACAGGGACAGCCTTGCTCAGGGTTCTGCCACAGCTAAGGCAGAGCCATGAGCCAGTCTGACTGTGCACATCAAAGTGGGCCTGGTGGGATCAGAGATGTTCCTGCTCCATATCCCTTTTCCTAAGCTGACCTCCCTGTTTTTGTGGTGTTGCAGAACTCACTACCTGATCAGCCGTTGGCTTCTGAAAGCGAAGCCGTCAGTTCAGGGTTTGCTCCTCCACCCTTCCCTCCAGTCAGGCCGCCGATGATGCCAGTGGATCCCAGAGCACCTTTCATGAGACGGGGGCCCCCTTTCCCTCCCCCTCCTCCTGCTGGCATGTACGGACCACGTGAATGTTTTCCAGTACGAGACTTTGGGCTTCCACGCCCTCCACTGCCAAGTACGTAGCGTTTGCCAGCATTTACCTCAAGCTAAGTCGATGAACACGTGTGCTTTGTGTAGGTAGCAAGTGAGTTACCACACTGGGTGAACACTTAAAATCTTTGTTTGCACGTACTGTTCTCAGTTCAGCTAACTGGGAGCGTCTTCTCTGATGAAGGTTAATTGCACTGAACACTTTGGCTTCTACACAGTTGCCTATATTGATAATGTTTTCACAAATGCTAGCTTTGGCTGGAAAATACACATACGCACTTCAGTGTTTAAAGAGATGTTGTTAGGGTGGGAAAGCAAGTAGATGTTTACCTTAATCCTTTTCCTCCTATGAGGTTGCATCATACCTAAATCTTAAAGCTTCATCCTTTAGCTTTGAGGTATGCTAGTGTCCATACAAAAGCATGCATTTGGGACATAATTAATTGTTAATTATTTTTCCTTGGAGTTTGCATTAGTGGAGCAAGATGTGTCAGACTGAAGGGCTGCTTCTGCCTCTCGCTGTTCTCTGATTAACCTGTGCAGAACTGTGGTTATTTTCCAGAGTATGTCAGGTGTGGGAGCCAAGTGCTGCTGTTGGCAGAGGTGGGGGTGGCAGCAGCAGCCCATTAACAGACACTGGCTGCTGCCGTGAGCCTGGCGCAGGTAACCACTGAAAAAAGCGCTTGGTGTGTCCTCCCCTTCTGAGCATCTCTGTCTCTTTGGAACAGAACGCTTAACTGAGGTCTACTTTGTGACATCTATGGAGTTAGGCTGTTGCTGAGCAGCAAGGTCCGTGGGGTAGCAGGAGGTATGTGTTTGCCGTTACAACTGACACTAACTGGAATACTCTGCTTCTCTCACAGTAAGAAATCCATTTCCGATGAGATCTTACCCTCACTATCCACCTCAACGACCTGGATTTTTGCCTCCACCACCACATCCTGAAAATAGAGTTGAGCCACCTCAGTCAACTCCATCAGCTGTAGGACAACCAGAACCACCACAGGAGACTTGACAGTCATTTGAGCAATGTGCCAAACCATTTCTGTACTCTCCTAATGGCATTTTTCCTTACATTAAGTAACCATTGTTACTTAGGTATACATAAACTCCTTTGCTCAAATTGAAGCTTAATAGAAATTTCTCAGGATAGTATTTTGTAAATAAAGAATGAAATAACTATGAATATTGTGAATAAGTGATTTCCACTGTACAATAGTAATTTTAAATTAAGTATTTCTAACTTGAGTAATCTCTTCAGAGGTGTATAAAATTAAATCATGTGAACTATAGTTTAAAAGCCCAGCTGCTTTGTCCTTGTTCAGCTGAACAGGGAACCTCTGCATGCCAAAAGTGATGCTTGCTGCTTTAAGAATAGAATGTGAAAACAAAACTGTTAATAAAAATCTCCTGAAAATGAATGCACTGTCACTGTTAACGTGGCACTATAGAAGCAGTTCAAGTGAAGAGGAATTAATATCATTCCCTACTACATTAGTGACCAGACAGGAAAGCCTTACAGCGGGGAGCACAAAATGTAGAGCAAGTCTCCCACCACTTCAAAACCAAGAGTGTGGGGAAGTGTTTTCCTGAAAATGCGTTTATGGTTTTTTAATGACACAGGAGGAAGGAGTCATGGCTATGTGATGATGCTTCAGCACCACCTGACTTTTGCCTTGGAAGATGAAATGGCTGCAGCAAACTTAATATTAGGTTTTGGGGTTTTTTTTACTCTCTCAAGATGAATTTAGTTTTTTAGTCTTCAGATTTTAACACTGGCATTTGGGAAGCTGGGAGGGACAAAAATATCACTTCCCCAGTTCCTTCAACTCTTTCTTTGGAGAGAGCACTCCAGGATTTCTCAGCAAAATAGCCACATAGGAAGTGTGCTCGTCCTAGCAGATAATACAGATAATTAAAACTGCAAAGCAAGGTAGAATTTCCTGCTTGCCTAGACCAAGCACAGAAGCAAGTATACTACATGCACATCACAAAAAAAGCAGCAAAATGGTCAAGAACACGGTGGTAAACATTTTAAACAAAACCAAAACAATCTCCGGCTTACTTTTTTGTAATTGCTTAGATAAGTGTGCTAAGTGAGGGCTTTTTCTTTTGCAGCTCAGTTCTCCTGCTCCCTTTCCACACAGGCTTAGTTCAGTGGCAGAACTCTTCCATGGCTCATTCCCACCATTTCTTTATTTTCCTTTCTACTTCTAGTTTAGTTCTCAAAGGCCTTTGGATAAGCCTTTGTACTCAAGCTATTAAATGACAAACTGTGACAACACACATTTTAAAGCATTATCCATGTTAAATTCTTTTAACTGCTATTTAGCGTAATCCAGCTGCTGTACCATTTTTAGCCAATTATTTATTTTCTAAAGGCTGTAAGTTTGCCTGAAAGACTTCACCAGGAAGCTAACACACTTTATTTGGTTTTACCCTTGCCATCAATGCTAGGGACAACCAGAGCTGCCAGCTTGCCCCTGTACGTAAAACCAGTGGATCATACAGGGTGATTAGTTTGATTATACTGCCACTGTAAGAACCCTTTTTTTTCCTTCCAACTCACCTTAACAGTTGCAAACTACTTATGAATGTAACTGTATTTTCTGAACAGATACTGTATTCTCTCTGTGGGTTAAATATTTGCTCTAGCTTTTAACTAAGTTAACTGCAATAAAACAGTTATTCATCCACCAAAACAATATACTCTGTGCCCACAATGTTACTGAAAGCTGCAGGCAAAACAAAACTTAGCTGCGCTAAGATGATGCAGGACAAGCACGGACTCAATCACCCCACAGAGAGAATGGAATAATTTCAGACTTGGAAGACCCTGTTACCCTGAAAAAGTTGAAACCCTCCATCTTCATTTCACTAGTTCAGATTGTTGCTAAAAACACAAACAAGCCTAGCTTTTATTCATTTCTAGGACAGCAGAACAATCAGAAGCGCATTTCTCCACACTGCTCAAGGTCTGGGTTTCACCGCACACTCACGCCTTACTGGACTCCCTATACTTGTAAAGTCAGAAAGGTTATAGTAGCCTGTATGCATTAAGTACATTGACTTGGTTCCTGGAACACAAGCTGCACCCAGTGATCAGACTGTGCGACAAAGTCTGACCTGGAGCACGAACAACAGACACCCACGGACAACAGACACCCACGGACACAGCCTGTTCTGAATGCTGTGCTGTGGCTGCAAGTGACAGGACTGCACCTCTCTCTATCACAGGCAAGGGGCCTGTCCCTCCTGCTCTGTATCTTACCTTTCAAGATTAAGTTAATTAAAAACAAAGCAGAAAATAGGTTACACTAACAAAGGAAACTCATTTATATAACAGAAAGTTACTTCCCAGCTCTGCTAAGCAAGGCAGTTATCCATAGAAACCCTGTGGTCTGCAGAGATAAAATTAACCTCCTGCAACTCTGTTTACACCAGAGGATGCATCACGTGCTTCAGGAAGTTCCATGGAAAAAGCCAGAAACCTTCATCGCTTTATCACCAAATCTGAGGTCCAGATGCTGCTGAACAATCCCTGTCAGATTTAAGTGCCACATAAACCTCCCTCCTGAGGCTGAGCCCTGAAGGGCACCAAGTCCTGTTGTGTCACTTTACCGGAATTTGAAAAGCTGTAACTGTATTTACCTCATCTCTACTGCCCACAGCATCAATCCAGTAAGTCGGCAAATGATCTTGCTTTCCAGATCTGCTCGGACAACACGCAGTGCAACTCGCACCCTTGGCAGGAGTTCGGACTGTCACAAAATGACACTCAGAAGCTCCAGTGAAATCCGTGCTTGGCGCACACACCAAACAGCCACTCGGACAATTCTCACAGCACAACCACCCATCGCGGGGCACAGCGGCTTCTCCGCAGCTTACCAGGCATCTCCAGTTCCCATTCAGATTGCACAGCTATGTACTTTTGAGTATGGATAAAACGTCAAACCGAAGCATTGCAGGTATTCATAATCTATTTAATAGTGGGACACCAAAAAAGTACTACACATTTGTTTTTTTCTTGAGCACATTAGATTTTGATTTAAGCAATTGCAACGGATGCAGGAATTTCTCAAAAATAGTCTTCTATAGTCTACAATCCACAGTTTACTGTATCAGTCTAATTAATAAGTCATATCATGATATACTGTTTGTGCTAACTGGGTCTGATAGTCTGATCTTTAGCAAAGCAGCCATCCCCTTCCTCCACCCCCTCAAAAAATGTTGACAAAGTTCAGCCAAATTAAAAAAATATCACTGTACGACTTTAGACTCTTTTGTTGACCTAAACACAATGGGAGCTACCAGTTATACACAGCTTATGAACGATGTTGCATTTTAATTCTAAAAATCTTCATGCTGATACAATAAAGTATTTTATACAGCGATCAATTTTTAATGCTTTATTCATTGATTAAAAGAATATACATTTAACATAAACCATACAACATCAGTCATCAATTCAAACATTCAGCTGGTTTCCTTACATTTTCTGTCAGGAGTTTTTTTTTTTTATCTGATCACATTTATAAGATAAAATCTCACCACATCTGGCATATACACACACTGTGCCAGTGGATTCACTCTACTGATGTACATATAAAATCCGCATGGTATGTGCTCACTGGAGACAAAACAGCGCACACCTGTCAAAAGGTCATTTTAATATAAGATGGTAAAACCATTTGTAAAACACATATAAACTTTTTCCATAAATAGAATCATATCTGGACATCTGTTGCATAAATTGTGTTTTCCAAAGCTTACAATATAGCAGCCAGGTCTCAGCACTGCTGGGCACCCACGTTGGCCACTTACTTTATTATTGCAGACTGTCCTTTAAACATTAAATGCACAACATTCGTACCACTTAAAACTGGGGTCAGGTGGAAGTCTCACAGAGACCACGTCTGTACCGCGGTTGCCCTGAAACAGTTAAATCGGCTTTTAAAGCCTCTCAGATATAACAAGATTTTAAAACATACTTCATGGAATGTTCTTCATGCATCATAGCAGCTCATACCTGTGATAGAACAAGCTTTGTATTTGTTTCCTTCCCTTCCTTTACATTCACTATTCACAGTGAAACAGGTGCATGTTTGTTAAGAGTTCTGAGGTTGCTGACTGAGCCACAGCACAGCTGTGTACCACAGGTCGAAATTCGACCTTATATATTACAATCTAGCAGTATCTGGCGGGCCAAGAGTCGGCCTGCCCCTGCCAGCATGTGGGCACTTCTTCGTTTTTAATCTATTCTTTGGCAGCTGACACAGGCGCTGACAGAGAAAATCCAGTGACTTGGTTGCTAGGGATTTCACGACTAATGTTTGTTTGCAGGTGTATACCTTTGTATTTGAGTCTTCACTGTTATGTTTTTACCTCATCGGAGTGCACGTTCTTGCTTTTTTGTTTTAGACTTTGGCCCAAAGCTAACTTTTAAGGAAGATGACAGAACATGAGAATAAACGAGGAGGAGCTTGCAAAGAATCTGACAGACTACAGCTTACGGAGTGAAACTGGAAGCGCGGGTACCCGAAAAGCTAGTGTTTCACACCACCGCTTGACAGCTAAGGAAAGCTGAGAACGGTAGTGAAGTCATGCTTCAGAATCCGCACGTGACGCAACGCAGGGTGAGGAACCGCCCTGGACAGACTGCTCTTCTTTCAAGCCTACGAAGCAGCATGCGACCGGGTGACGCACACAATGACAGCACAGAAATCCACCAGGCTATGGATACGGGGATTCAAGAGAGTTGGCTCCTGAGCACGGAACTCCGATATAATAGTAAAATCGTTCAAAATGCAGTTACTCAATAAAAGTAAAGTTAGCCGGCAACCTCAAACAGCCTTTGGCTGTATCTCTGTAAGGTTTGGTAGACAAGTCCATTAACCGTGAAAACCCTAAACACTGCCACTTTCAGCTTCTAAACCAATACCCGACTACGTTCTTTGATCAAGAAGTAGAATACACATATATAATTCTATATAGCTAATACTGATTAAACACAGCACAAAAGGGGTTAATTCACGCTACTGAAAAAAAACAAAACAAAACAAAACAAACATAATAGGACCCTACTTGCATATGTAACCACAGGAATTGTAAATAAGGAGCTAAATGCCTTCACTGAAGCTTTGCATCTCCTTGTAAAAGTGACGGGTTGGCTCAGTGAAGACACTGAGCAGCTCGATGTCCATGACCGCGTGCCAAGGTCGACCCAATCCCAGAGACACTTGCTCGATGAGATTGTGCACGGGATCCACGTCCTGATCAGCCAGCTCTCCTTGGTCGAAATCAATGCTTTCTTCTGTGACTTCCAGAACTTTCAAGTCAGAGCCACGAAGACGAGCAATTGCTATAAGATTATGAGCCCAAACTGTGTAACCTGAAGGAGGGAGGGAGGAAAGAAAAAAAAAAAAAAAAAATTACTCCGTCATTTTCACACAAGGCTTTTTTTTTATTGAAGTACTTAATACCAGTGCTTCTCAACATCCTTCCCAACCTATTTTGTCACCTTCCATCTGGCAGAATTCCCCTACAGCACTTTTTTTTGGGTTGCAAGTAGTAAAGCCTCATTTCATATTCTGAATACGGAAGTATCAGAAATATTTCAGGTAGCTTGACCAAGCTTTTCTAGATATCATTTTTCTACCATTTGTAGAAAAGTGAACTTCTTTACTCCAAGGTAAGTTGTATCTACCATTTCATACGTCCTGTAATCTATTTTGTAGCATACATAAGTAGAACGAAAAAAGTGGGTAATCAACTATTTTAAGTGAACATGTAAAAGGACTGTTTCAAAGCTGTGCTTGTGCTAGAAAAAAAAATATCTGAAGTTTGCTTTTGTTGCATTAAAGGTAGACTCGAAAAAAAAGCAAACCAACCAAACAAAAAAAACCCAACACACAACAACCAGAAGCCTCTCCAGAAAACAGGTCACACCAGTATTAACAACAACAAAAAAATAAAAAAAAAAAATAATAATAAAAAAACCCCTACATATATATCTTCCAGTTCTATCTGAGATCAAACACAATTACAAAGCTTCCCTCTCTTCCCATTAGTGTATATTGGCATCCCTCTTTAAAAACACCTACTCCCCAGTTACCTGTCAGCTTTCTGTACCCTGGCTAAGGCACATGCTGAGCTCTCCCTTATTCAGATGCAAACCACAGATGATCTGGGAACTTCCCTTTCCGGAAGCTCTGCCGAGTCAACCCTTCCTCTGCAATAGGCTCATTTCTGCCTTTGCCATGTTTCTCACAGGCGCTAAGTCTCTTGGTGAGATGCCCGCTTAGATTCCAAGGAAAGCTTCAGTCTGCACAGTGTTTGAAGTGGGAAAGTTAAGCTGATGAGAAATAAAAACTAACCGTGGTTTGGTCTTCAACCATGCAGTTGACATTCTCTTATCACAATGTATCAAAATAAGACAGCTAATTAAAGAATGAAGAAAACTAATGTCCAAGTAATAAAGGAGATCTTTTTCATTCTTTTTCTTCTTTTACTTTTTCCTGCTGTTCGTCTCTAAGGCTTCCTGTAAATATGTTGCCCAAGGTAGGCAGGTTTTCAACAGAGCAGCCTGCACACACCTGTATGACTCAGTTCTTATATATTAGCCATTAGGAATGAACAAACTCCCACAATTTTCCTCTGCTGATACTTCACCTCCAGCACAACTGTCCACAGGAGATGAAGTTGTCAATAAGGCTGTAGGACATGAAATCCAATCGAAAATCCCACCTGTACAATGACACTCCCTTATCAGGATTTGAAGGAGCTCACAGCACCTTCCAGCTATCTTGATCGTAAAGGAACTTACTAAAGAAATCCTTGACAGAAAATGCTAGAGTAAAAGGAACAACAACTGCGGTTAAGTCCCCTGCTGTGCCATCCCTGTGGTTCAGGTATATGGCTTTTGCTATAACTTTTCAAGGTCAGATCCTCCATGTTCTGGAACAATTTAATCTCATTGTAAATCAGCTCTCCTTTAAAAAAAATGAAGTTTCTCAGTAACCTTCCAGCAGACAAAAAGCCCCTGCCCAGCTAAGTATTCAGAGGTGACAGGGAATGATCACTTCACTACAAATACTATTGAAAAACAAATTCACTACAGGCACATCATAATTTGTTTTTCCATTCTAGTAAAAATTCTAACTTTAGTTTCACTCACGGACAGAACAAAACCAAGAATATCATAGGTAACACAATATGCTTACAACACAAAGTCTTGAAAATCCACATGCTGTGTCCTTCTCTTAAGCAGGAGAGAAAAAAAACAAACAACAAACTTCAACCCCCATAGATGGACGGTGCTTTTTATTTACAATATCAGATGATACCACTCTGACTATTCTACTGTCCCCATCCCGTAGGACCACACACGCTCCTTCGTTCCGCAATAATGTATTTAATATCCTTCAATCAGCTTCCTTCTGCTCCTGAAGAAGCTACCTGGGTGGAAAGATATGACTTCCCACAGAAGAAAATCTCAAGGTACCCAAGGAAAAGAGGGTCCTTAGGGTATGTTTTCCCCCTCCTCTTTTGGTCAGTGACAAGGGGCAGGCAAAACTATATGTAAACCAAAGCATTTTTTTCAGAGCAAACTAACAGCAAAAAAGGGAAAACAAAACAAAAAAACCCAACTCACACGAACTGAGAAGCATTGGAAACTGAAGAATTGCCACTTCAGGAGACAGGATAAAAAATCTGAGCATTATATGTAAAGCAAATGACGGCACCTTGAACAAAACCATAATTTTTTCCTGAAGGAAGCTTGATAATACCAAGAATAATGTGACAAGCACAGCTGGAAACCATTATCTGGTAAACCTCAGAAGATAAAAGCGTGAGGCTAAGATGCTGTACTAAAGCATCACAGCATCCTAGATCTTTCTTCCTAGTCACGTTCTTCCCACAGTTGCTACTCTAGAAGAAAGATGCTTATGCTGTACTACCACAGAAGTCATACTCTCAGCTCAAAAAACATCAGGAGGCATTTGTGAGCAGCTTAGCTAGATTCTGCTGCAAGGAAGGGAGAAAAGAAGGGGATAGAATCCGAATCCCACCACGAGAGGAAGGGTTCTACTGGGCCATTCTCTCCCCCAAGTATACACAGCATCTCTCCAAAGATGATGCAGCAACAACCACTTGCTAGACAGAATCATAGGCAGTGTTTGCTTTCCCAGTGCTCTGCACGGACTAATAATTTCCACTCAATACACATGCACTGATATTAAATGATACTACGGCTAGCTTATGTTCAGATATATTGCCATCTTTTTAAGTTTAGACAATATACCAGAGGACTTCCCTGTAGTAGGAGGACAATTTAAGGTAATGCCTTTAAAAAAAAAAAATCCTCTAACTTGTATCCAAATGTTAAAAGAAACTACTAAAATCCACATTTAGAGTGGTATGGTCATGTGCCAGTATCTGTCAGACCTGGAAATGATAAAGGAGAGACACTTGAATTCATTTTTTTTCCCCATATAATTTTTCAGTAGAAGACAGCGGAAAAACTTTTTCTAGCAAATGCAGCAGGACCTTCTGACTTTAACCAAAGGAAATCTGAATGTACAACCTTGACTGCTGAAGGTCTCTCCTGTTTGTGCTGAATGGCTGGAGATTTACTCCCCCAAGCAGCCTGAGGAAACTGGCATTCATTCTTATGCAACACAATACAGAGTCATTACTTAACTCCTTCATGCATCTTCATGCTAACTTGGTCTGGATAAGCTGATTCCAGCACAAACAAAAAAACCCTATTCTGCATTATTTCAGTATCAGGTGCCTTAAAATTTGCAAAACAACGGTAACTTCTAGCACCTACTGTACTGATGACAAAGCTGAATACAAACACACACCTTCTTTTCAGTTTGCTATTATCTAGCAAATAAATAGGTGAGATAAACCTAGCTCAGGTATTATTGGTGAAACCAATGCACTCAGCAAGGCAACTTCCTCCACATTGTATTTTTCAGCCTTCATCTGCCACCAAATTGGGAACAGACTTCTCTCCCTCAGCCATGTTATTTACGAACAGGAAGCACAATCATCTCATCTCGCCAGCATACAAGCTCACAGTAAAACAGTAAGTATTTTCAGTGGTCACGTTTACAAAACCAGCCACTTAGTGGAACTTGCACAGCACAGACCACTTTCAGGATAAGCTTCCTGGAATGCTCCGTTCTCAGTTATCCTCATTTCTGCAAGCAGCCTAATAAAATCCAATGTGACTTCTCAACAGAAGTTAGTAAGCTGCAAGTATGTTTAAAACTCATACACAAGAAACACCTTCATATTTTCAAACACAAAAATACCAGCATAAGATACAACAGCACGTATAGCAACTGCGGGGCAGAGTTTCGGAGGCCACTCCACCAAACATAATGATTAGAAAGGATGAAGTGTTGTAAGTACTTCAAAGTCACATATTATGCCCATGCAACGTGTTACCTACCATGAACAGCTAGAAGAGACAGCCGCGTGCACCTCCAGGCTAATAAGACAAGTGGATCTTCATTCCGGTTGTCGCTAAGATCTGGGAAGCCAGACATATCTATCACATCATTCATTAGGATAAAATGAGTGAGGAACTTGTCGTACTGCCTGGATATGAGGTCAACAACAGCCCCTGAAACACAAGTGATGTAGCTGTCAAAGTGAATCCTCTCTAGGGGGATACTGGGCTTAAGAATCCTTAACATATCATCACTCTTGACATCAAAAGCCATTATGTAGACCCGAAGATTAGTGCTGTTGCGAGTCAGCGCCTTCCAATTCTCATCTTCTGGCATGCTGTCCAATGACTTGTGCATTATGGAAACGCTGTGGACCAGGAGGGACAGTCGATGCAAAGGCACATGGTTGCTGTCAGCCAGGACTCTTGCCATTTCAGCTGTAAAATCACAGAAATCCAAAGCAAGCGAACGCAGATTCACAAAGCGCTCCAATTCAACCGCAGTGATAAGAGTGGTATTACCAGGGATGTGGTTGTCCAACAAGCTCAGATGTTCCATGGTGTTGGCTATGGGGTTTGATAAGGAGGACAACGATGTGGGAGTTACTATTTGCAGCATAAACCCACAAGAGAGCCATTTCAATTGCCTGCTATTGCCTAATATCTCTTCAAACAGCTGTTGTATTCTGCAAGTAAACAAAACAGACAATGATCCTATTAAACATGGTTTAGTCTTACCAATTGCATACCATTTTTTTTTTTAAATTCAAGAATTATTCTTCTTTCATTTATGGCCTCGTTCTGCAGGAAGGTGCTATTATTATGGTTCTTATAAACTACAAATGTTAGAACCTGACTCTGCAGACCTCCCACAGCAATTTAACCTTCACTGCACTTAAAGGTTTCAAACTGTAAACTAACTCGAGAAAAATTATGTACTTTATCTTTCAAAAACAGTGGCACACTATGAACCTTCATGTTGTGTATTTTCCAGCACATATTTAACACCCTCCCACACACATTTTAAGGTTATGCAAATAAGAAAACCTATAATGCTTTTAAAACACAGCTCTTGTTTTTAAAACCAGCTTTCCATATTTGCTAACCTCACCAGAACTGCAAATTCATTATTGAAAAAAAAAAAAAAAGTTATTTTCAACAAAAGGCTGCAGAAACTTGACTTTGAGCATAAATTAGAATTATCTGAAACCACCTGCTTGACTTGGCTCATTAAGGGTAAAGAACAAACATATGAGAAGAAGATTCTAGAAGATCCTTTAAATAATTCCAAATGTACAGCTAACTAGATTTTCAAGTGTCAACAGGCTCAAGTTTTACCAAAACAACTTGGACCTTGTAAGATTTCAGTCCCAGATTATCAGTGCCAGGTGATTCTCAGCACTGCCAAAATCCTCATGCCATTTATTATGCTGATTATTATTATTCACTTATTCTGATGCATCCCACCTCTCCTTCCCCTTTATTTTTTTAATGAAGGGAAGTTCTTTAAGTTAGATATTTAATTCAAGATGGTAACAAAACTATTTCAAGATTCTGAATACCAAATTCAAATAGTTCAATCAAACTCGACAAACTTTTCCCAAACAAATATTTTTCCAGTCTTCATCCCATGAGGCCCAAAAGAGCCTCCCTGCCCAAACGACAAGTGTTCTTTGAGCATATTCATTTTAGGATACACGTGTAGATGAGCGTTTGATCTCAAACCCTGGTCAGCCAGAAGGAGAGATCGGCATTAAAGGGAAGCAGTGGGGTCAGGCTGTGACACTTCATGAAACACCAAGGAACAAGATGCAAAGACCTTCGTACAAGATTAGCAGAAATCTTTGTGTCCCAAAACAGGTATTGGTTTGCATAAAACACTTTTTCCTTTGTTGTTATGAATATCTGTATACTTTACATCTAAACAAAACAATGTTACAAAGTTAGTGTTCTCATCCATTTATCTTTAATCAAGATAATGTCCAGATAAAATTAAAGGCTTATTTAGCCCAGTATCCTGACTGACAGCAGAGAAACACTAATGCCTTAAGACTGAAGAAGGAAAGCACATAAGAATACTTCTCAAATATCTTCCTAGTTTCCAAAAAATTTTAACTCAGACTTCCTGAGCCAGAGGTGGCTTTCTGTATTCAGTAACCCTCAGGGACCTCACTTCTACAAATTTATCCAGTTTCCTCTTTGAGCCACGTAAACTTTTAGCAGCTGTAACATCCAATAACAAAGATCTCTGCAGTGTGATTCCCTCCTCTTCTTGCTTGCTTTGAACCTGTCACCTTCTACCTTTGATGCCCCATAATCCTTCTGTTGTAAGAAAGACATGAGATCAATCCTTATTCATCCTCTCCCCCTGCAAATCCTTATTCATCCTCTCCCTTCCCTGCATGTGCTTTCTTCCTTCAGCAAAGAACGTGCTGGGTCTGGCTTCTCTTTCTAAGTGGAAAAGTTGGTGTGGTTATTGTATTTATCTATTACACATCGCAGAACAGTTCCCAAGGTTTTGCTGAGTACAGTCATCAGGTTTAAAGACTTCGGCTCTCCCAGATCTTCTCCAGATATCTTTTTTTAAACTGAAGGCCAGCAACTGTGACACAAACACCGTTTGAAACAACAGGTCAAGAGTCACAGATAATGTAGTTTGGCTATTTTAATTCCTAAATTATTTTACAGTTCAGATGAGCCTTGTTTGATCCTGGCAAAGTTTGTTTCATAATTATTCCTGACAATGCTTAAATTGAAAGCACATTCTCTGACAATCGCCCAAAGAAAAAGGTTCTACCACAGGAGACTTTCTAATTTCCTCCAAGGAACAAAGACTCTTCCCTCCCCTCTCTCATCATAAACATCTATGAAAGGTGCTGTAATGGTTGCAGCAAATGTAGAATTTACTTTGTAATAGTCCAAGTAGTCAATCTTAATAGCGCTTGTAATATTTTACAGAACAATTGAAAAGATGACAAATCAATTTTGAGATACTCAGTAGAATACTACCATCTATATACCTCACTGCACTAAAAATCTGTTTAAATTGCACTTCTGATAAAACTTATATATCGAAGTTTAGAAGAGCACTGCTCTAGTACTTGCACAACTCAATGAAAAGAAATACGTTACAGAACTCTGCAGCAGTAGGGTGGTTCCTTCTCCCCTATGGGAGCAGCAGTAAATAATTCTTCAAAAGAGATATACGGATTTAATGCTAGCTACACATCAACTTTTTAGTGCAAGCAACAAAGCACTTATACAGGTATTTAGATTTGTGCTGATAGTCTGCCACCCGGTAGCTTCTAAGAAAACTTTCCCCAGGTCTTTGCCAATTTAATAAAAAAAGATCAAACATGTCAATAGAGAATACTTAACAGTGATTGCTTTTGGATTGTTTTTAATACCTGCCTTATAGAAGGCCAGACGGGACGCACAATATAAACCACAGGCTGTTAGTTTTAACATATTTCAAATAAATTTTCCAAACACCCTAACAGGGTTTTTCCCTCCCCTGCAAATTCCTACGCACAATCTATTTTTCATAATCAGACTGCATCTAAGTAGAGTTTGCAAAAATACTTTGAACTGTGTTCTAGAAATTTAGACACATTAAGTGAATTCTTGGGAATTAACACCTACTTTATTACCATATTAATTTTTACTTCAACTGCCTTGCATGTAGTACCACATTTATGCCAACTTACACACGGTTATCTTAAACTTCACTTATAAAACAAAATATAAGCAGAGTGCAGCACATGGAAGAAAGCAATGTAACCTAGTGATGCCTCAACAAGTGCACTTAATCTGTCCCCTTTACTCCCAATTATGAGATGTCCACCATCAACCTGAAAACTACAAATGGTCATACTGGAGAATAGGATTTAAAAAATAAAAAACTCAAAATAAATTACTTTCACAGTTAATGCCCCAAGTAGTGCTTTCAGCCAGAGGTCAGACCAGAGCCTGACTAGACAGGCTGAGTTATTGTTTAAGCCCCAAAACCAGTCCTGACCAGTACTGGAACACATCGATCGCACTGGACAGGAAGCAAATGTATTACTAAGGTCCATATGGAGCCAATTTGTTTAATTAAAGACTATCAATCAAAATGTTTTATTTAATAACAGAGGCTAAACTGGTTCTTTTGAAAACCAAACTATCTGAACCACACAGATCAACCATAGGAAGCAAATCTCAAAAAGCCAAATTTTAAACAACTACCTTTTGTTCAGCTCAAGACAAATGCATCGTTTACACTGAGCTTCCCAACACTAAGGAACTGAGCCATAAAGAGAATTTTAGAAAGTAACCAGGGACACGTGCTATACAGAAGAAGAACAAGCATTACAAACCCATGCTGATCACTGCAAAAGTACATTTTTGAAAACACAATCCAAAGCCTCCTCTCTCTCAGAACAACCCTTAGTCTGAACCTGAGGGAGCAGCCGAATGGTTCTGTGCTGAGATTTCACCCACGGTCTGTTACAACCAGCTCAATGCTACCAACTTAAGGAATCGTCACATCATCTCTGAGTGCTTTAACTGCAGGAAGTTCCTGAAACAGCTCAGAAGGTTTATCACCATCCCGGTTCCAAAAATCCTCAACTACCAATGACACCGTTTCCAAAGGTTGCTCAATATCTTTCAGCGTTAGTTATCAGTAACTGTGTTTTGCAACTTCAGTGATGCAAACCTCAAGTGCAAAAGACAAGACTAAGGAGCCCTAAAATAAATCTGTTGCTACTGTTGAGAGCTTAACACACACTGAACATTACCAGCTTTCCTTTAATTTAGACAAGGACTAGCAGATCCCAAATACGTTGTTTTATTCTAGCAAAAAACAAACAAACATACATCAAAACCAATCAAAATGATAGGTATAACAGCATTTATTTGCTCATTCCAAAATGTGCAAAGGTCAATATTTACCTAAAAGACTAACTCAAATTAGATAATAAGTTTTGAACGGTTTATGGCTCTGAAATGTGCATACTTATTTTCATTATTTGTTTGAAGAAATGTTTAACCATGCACTCAGATGAGTAAACATCTGCTTAGATGGCTCTCTAAGCCCCCTGGCAAAGATTTGATTATATATTTACGTTTTCACAACAAAGGATATGAAAAAAAGGAGCTTTTACTAGATCAGCCTTTTACCTGCACACAGCACTACAGCACATACGCTCAATAGAATCCCAAATTGTTCTAAGTTCTACGATCTAAGCATAATGGATGACAAACGCACAGCATGAGACACATATCTATATTTTCACTCTTTGGCAAATTTAAGTCAGGGCCAAACATTTAGTTTGATGGTTGTGTTCACATACACACATTGATCTGATAAGATACCTACACTAGTTCTAAAACCCTACTAAAAAGGAATGGTGAAGAGCTGGAGCGGCTGTACTTATTCCACTCCCATGCTACTGGGAGAAAGATGTTCAAACTGACACAAAATAAAACTATGGTATTCAGGGTTTATCTATATGGAAAGTTTTAGCAGAACTGCTGAAATAGTTAACTCAGCATCACTCCCTCTATGGTAATTTAGTCAATAAATCAGTTGCTTTTTACATTGTATTTAATGTTCTCCAAAGAAGAACAGCTAGCTATTTGGATTGTAAGCATTCAAGGACTGTACCATAATGTAACTACAGCAAGCTAAAATACATCTCTGAACTAAACAAGCACATTATGAGCTATCATCTTCCAGGAATTCTGCAAATACATAACCTAGATTTGAGATGCAACTCGAAATAAGTTGTTTGTGTTTCTGTTCTCTTTCGGGTTTACTTGCTACATGTCCTTAATTCTTGTGAAATACAACAGACGACTTCCTTTCCAACTTTTTCATGTACAGCAACAGCAGAGGTGCTGGTAACAACCCCCCATCCCTCCTCCCCTTGAGTGCCATTAACATATTGTTTCTAGAACACAATTAAAAGAGGAAAGAAAGGATTCTCACTCTGCTGAGATGGGAAAAAAAAAAAAGCCACAAAACCAGACTAGTTCATGTAAATAGTAGGAACAGAAACGAACTCAATTTAAGAATTTAGATTCTCATCCTATTAAAAAAATTAAAGTTTTCTCAGTCATGTATTGCAGGCATGAAAATCTCTGCTCTGTTATCCGTTTTTACTATTTTAATGTATTTGATAATTTACAAATATAACTTACTGCTTAATCTTCTTGCCATCGGGGTCAACCTTGCCGAGGTATGTATTTGATATACTTCCATGTTGCTGCAGAATGCTTATATCCCCAAAAAGACTTAACTTCTGGAGATTCCTACAAAATGACAAAATAAAAAGGAATCTGTACACCAAGTTAAAACACTGTGAGGAATCATTCTGGATAAGACAAACACAGACCATAATAATACATAATTACATGGAATACGTGGTCTATTTTGGGAAACATCCTACTGTCCCAGAATACAGGCACATATGGATCTACAAAACATGAGAGTGAAGTGTAAAGGGAAGAGGGGTACACAAACTGCTGAATCCAGCTGTAAAAGCAAATGCCAGTTTTCAGTCACCACAGGAGGATTCTCAGCAGGTCAGCACCACAAAGAAAACTTCTGGCGGTGCTTTTGTTTACTTTTTAATCCTTGGAACATATGTGTCAGGTGTCACAAATGAAAACATCCAATACCTATTCCTCTTAACATTTAATGCCCAAATAGCAGGCAACCACAAACAACTCTGTCTGAGCAGTTACGTCTTGCAGCTGGGTTACAAACAGGAGCCCAAACCTGCCTCAATCAAGGCAACGCAAACCTCAGACAGGAAAAGCAAAAGCTCCCCACACCTCCAGTGTCTAATTTCTGTTACATTAAATTAGGTGAAGCTCTTCTAATATTTCCCATAGGTGACCAGAAGAGGACTAGAGGTGCACCATGGCATAAAATTACAATTTTTAAAAGAGGTACCTAAAAAGAACAACCTCTAAGTTTATGCTGGACACGACTCAGTGTGCTAGACAGTCAGTTTTCCTTTCCCTAGTACAATTTATTTCTCTGACTTGCATCTTTTTTGTTCCTAACAAAGATCAAGCAAGAGATACAAAAATTACTACAGTTTTAGAGTAGCTGTGCGGTATTTACTTGAAAAAAATTTAATTTTTTTTAAGCTAAGTTTCAGGTCAACTTTTTTTATTTATACATACTGTAAATTAGATTTATTCCTAACATGCAAGGACTAGTCTGCACACAGCAGAAACTCCAGTTTCATCACAAATGGATACATGAGTTAAATTCATTTTAAACAGTAGATACCAATTAACCTGTAGCCGACAATTAAGCGAGCCACATGAATCCTTCTTTCTGCTGGCTTACAAATCATATGCTAATATTTCAGATGAGCTTTGAGGAAAACACAATCCAATTACAATTCTCAAAGCACAGGGAACCTCTGGTGCTAGTTCACCACCTCCACAGCTGGAGCCAATATTCTCCCAGCGGGGCAGGGGAACTAGCAAGTAGTCAAGTTTCACATTTCTTAAGTAAGTATGAACTGCAGTCTGTAACTGGTATCTACCATAAATCATAATTCACCTGTTTTGGAGCTCCTGTATTCAGTAAGTGTACACTAGTTTCCCGAAATCTATCCACTCTTGCACCTGCTACTTTTCTTCTATAGGTAAACAACAACGTAACGGCAAGATCCACAAGCTTCACATCAATTTGGACACATACTAGAGCCAAATACCTAGATTTGAAAACTATTTCAGAAATTCTAACAATTTCGTATCTAGTCTTTTAAGTACAGGACTACTTAATATAAACTGAGCCCTGCCCACATGCTCAATGCTCTTTACAATGGAAAAAGGCAATGCCTGATTGTATTGAAGAGTAAGCTTGGCTGGGAAATCTGAAGATGCTGGCAGCACCACCCAGAGTATTTTGGGCTCTTCTTTCCTCAAAAGCTGTAAGAGCCGGTCTGGTGTGGCAGGGAAAGAAGCAGAAACCTCCACCTGGTGTGAAAGGCAGTGTTCACAGCCAATGCTATAATTAAGTTTTTTATCTTCTGATCTCTGTGACTTAATGCTGAGAACCAAGAGACAAAACGCAACCCTCAGAACCATTTTCAATCACCTGCATATTCACATCACACACAGGTCTTGTTTTGTGCTACCCATACCTCCACGTGAATGCTACCGCAAGCAGGTATTAATTTCAGAGCCACCAAACTACAGGACACATGAAACACTACTTACTAGTATCCCGCACATTTTTACTGCATCTGTTTGACTGCCATTGCAGGCATTACAGAGACGCACGGAAAAGTTCTCCACCTCAAAACTTGAGCAATGAAAACATCTCATTATTTTTCCATTCACAGCACAGTCATTACCATCAACAAACCTGATCACAGTTCAACACAATATTACATTTTTGCTACTATTTGCAGTGTCCTACAATCTCTATGGCATTCAGCTCACATCTCATCATTATTTCATAGAATTAGTAAAGTGATTTCTATTTAAATAAAGTAACTAAAAGTAACTACTAAAAAGTAACTACTAAAAGTAACTCTGGCATTTCAATCCTATGTACTACCCATACACACAGCTGGGGAAGAATGTGTTTTGGGGAGATTTCTACACGATCGATTTTCCACTAGCTCAAGATGTGTACTAAAAGTAATAAGCTTCTTACTAGGCTCCATCTTCATTTTTAGTGGGTCTTTTTGAATGCATAGTTTAAAAAAAAAAAAAAAAGCCTACAGAATGAAAATGTCCTTGCTTACATTTGACATTAACAAAGTGGTAAGGCACATGCTGTATTATTATACTAGTTTTTCGACATTTTCAGCTGCCTGCTCAGATCAATAGAAGAGAGTCATAAGAAAACTTCAAATACAGATGCAATCTACTGTTCTGAGCGATTCACCAATTTTTGGCAACTCCAAGACAGACACTATACTTCACCAAGATACCACAGTTTTACTGCCATCTGCTTTTTTATTTCCACAGCAGAGATCAAACAAGTCACACAAATTAAGGTTCTGCAGAGGGAAGGGGCAAGAGGGGATCACTACCCTCCTGTCTTCCTTTGGAAACAGCTAGAGGAGAAGCCACATGCTGGGATTTAAGAGTTACATAAGAACATAGAATTTTCCTACAGAATGATCAGCAGTTGCTTATTAGCTGCTGTAAGCACTGAAATGACTCACAGAAAGTTTGTCGCCCTCCCACCTGCCTTCCAGAGCTTAGTTTTGAAAGATCAGTTTGAGAAGGCGCAGATTATTGGGATCTCCTAAGAGCCACTAAGAAGCAACTTGTCCCTCCTGATATTGGTAAAGAACATTACATGAACCTGCCCCTTTTTTTTTAATAGAAAGTAGAACATCAACTGTTTAAACAATACCTTGTTAATTTTGCTTCATTTACTGCCATACGCATTATAGCTCATGGAAAAGTTACAGATCATTATAAATGCTACTTTAGTGCCTTTTAATTAGGTAAATTACAGATTTTTAGAGCTATTAAAGCAATATTTCGGGAGTAATATGCTGCCACCCACAAAATAAAGTTTATGGTGACTCAAGCTCTACCTCAAATATGAGGCAGACCCAGAACATAGCTTTTTGGATGAGAACTGGCTGCCAGCAGCAATACTTCGTCAGAATACTATCAGCTGCTTTTGAACCAAGTTGAGGACAAGTAGTTATTTCCTTAATTCCATCAGAATTAGCAAAGGTCACTCTGAAATATTTTTCCAGAGACTTAACAGGCAGACTTGCTTAGAAAATGGCGATTTTATGTTGTACGGAAAATGCTTTTATTAGCAAAACCACATAATTCTCCTCTACTCGAGAAATTAACTAGGAATTGCATCACTTTAGTCATTACGTTTCTCAGGTCCTGTTGTATTGAAAAACCTCAAGGAATTCTACAGCCATCTAAAGTACTTTTTTTTTTTTGGTGCAAGTAGGGGGGTTGTTACTGTACTGTTTAATAATAGATTTAAAAGCCTAAAACAAGATTACACAGTTAAGAAACAGTGTAGCATTTCACAAAAGTAGATTTCTTCCTTCCCAGTTCTGAAGCATAAGACGGAAATTCTCTGAATTTCTCTGCCAAAAAAACTATCATAAGGGCTGACAGGAGTTATGAAAGAATCATCCTGTTTTAAACTTAATTCCAAAAGGAATGCATTTACAGCGATTCGTCACTGGAGAAGTTAAAAGCACTGCCGTTTCCATTATTCTGGAAATTACAATGGCATACTGCAAACGCAAGAAGGAATTATTAATTATCCTTGAGTTACAGATGAATAAACAGAAGCAGAGAAATAAAGTGGTTGGACTATGGTCATTCCTTAGACAAAACTCAGCATCAGGCAGGTAACAAAGCCTCCGGTTTAGACACGCAGTCATAGTAAGGACTAAGCAGCTATTTGGCCCATGTTAATGCTCCTTCCCACTTCGTTTCAATCTCTAAACTACTTACAGAGCTAAAAATCAGTGTTCTACATGCAAACTGATCTGTTATCGGTAGTTACCTCACCAGAAAAAAAAAAAAATCAAAATAAACTAAAAACCTGTCCAAGGAATAAAAAGGAGTCTATTCAGAAAGTATATCTGAATAAAAGGTCAAGTTTTTAACATAAATCAACCCCCGCGATTTTTTAAATGCTAAAAAAAAAAAAAAAAGCCTGCTGTAATAACCAGGTATCCTGTGTTCCCCAGTCATACATTATTCGTTTCAAAACAAAAGAGCACCATGCAAATGATATGAAGAGAGCAAGAAAGTACAGTAATGCCAAATCCTATCAAATTGGGTAACTTTTTAGCTCTAGTTTACCAACAAAACTATAGTGACCTACCGGAGAACAGGTATGAGAAACAGTTACTTTTACACAATATTTTACTGCGACCTTGAGCCACATCGTGCATGCAGAATCTGTAAAAAGAACTTTAGAAAGCAAGTGTCCTTGTACAAGTTTCAGATAAGGCCACAGAGAACAAATCTTTTTAAAAGAAAAAGTGACCAAAATCCTTCTCACAACACATTACATTTTGACAGCCTTATATTTTAGTGAGACAGAGAAAAACAACAACAACAAAAAAAGCATTCTAGCTTTTCCAACAAAACCCTCAGGCAAAATCTCCTGCAGATACTATTTATTTTAAAATTCCAAGTCCACGTGGTGATATTTGTCTCGGATCAGACAATCACCAACATAGCTTCAACATTTTTTCCATTTATGACATTGGCTGGATTTCCCAAATATTCAACAGCTCCATAAAGGCAAGACAAGACTGATCAAGACAGATGATCATGATTTGCACACCGAGGATTCACAGGGCAATAAATAAATTAAGGTGAAGGTAAGCGGGGACCAAGGAGCCATTTTCAGATGTAGTAAGGTTACAGCAGTAAGGTTTATAACTCTCGACCATCGCAGCTGCACTGCAGGAAGTACCTGCTGGGCACAACAGAGCAGCGGAACCGAAAGTGAGACTCAACACACCACATTTGCATTCATCGCAAACCGACGAGGAATTAAATTTAAAGTTCTCTTGTTACAATTCAAAATAAAAAAGCAAGGAGGCCTCAAACTATTCCCCCCAGAATCAACAAGAAGCAGTGACCAGACCATGATTCAGGTGCAGACAATTTTCCAAAAGCCATCCACAAGGTTTAATTCATCCTAAAGATACCCCGAAATACTTGCAGCTTGTTTTCTTGATGGGTGAAGCTATATGCACACAGAGGGAAATAATATTAACCATTTCCTATCCTAAAATCTGCATAGCTTTCCAAACACATCATAACCTAGCTGCAATATCCTTGCTTTCCCGTCCTAGGTGCTGACTAGAGGCCATATATTGGGATATCTGATTATTATATTTTTTAAAAGATATTTATCTTGATCACACCCACACACGGTAAAGAGAATGTACTTATTTTCATTTTAAAGAACTCCAACTCGAGGAGATTATCTACCCTGCCAAGCTAAGTCTGAAAAAGCAGGATCTAAACACATCTTAAGTCCAAAGCATGGGAAAATATTTCTACCATCTAAATTCAATTTGGTCAAGAAAGTCTTATATCTGAAGTATTTTTCCAATTAGCAAACATAAACCCCTCCTCCTAGTTAAAACCGAGTCAAACCTTAGTTTAGCAGATAACAAACACAAGAGCCGGCATGCACGCTCAGCTTTTCAAGGGCAAAAACCCTCACAGCTGGAACGGCGAAAATATTTTATTGGGGCAGTCCTCCATCCCTTTGCCTCCAAAAGAACACCGGTGCTGTAACTTTAACTCCTTTAATAATTTCTCAAGACATTAGTTATTTTTCAATCATGCATAAGAGGTCTAAAGCCCGTCCCTAGTAAGGGTTATATTTTAAAGTGAGAAAAGTGCCTTGTTAAGCACCAAATTCAAACTCACAGCTCTCCCTTACTCTATGTGAGCTGCAATCCCCCTCCATTAAAAAGGACGAAGTAGTTCTGATTACTACAGCTACATCTGGTTTGCATATTAACTAGCCGCTTGCCAACTAGGCGTCTGCCTTCATTTTCTCCATCAAACTACAGAGCACGACAAAAATCGGTAGTTTGAAGCAGCGCGCCTCCGCTTCAGCTCAGCTGGCGGCAGCACCCCCGGCTCAGCCCCGCCGGCTGCGCGGGTGTCCCCTCGCCACGGGGCTCCAGAGGCGCAGGCCCAGCACGAACCGGCCGGTGCGGGTCACCCACCACAGGCGCCGTCGCAGGGGGCGGGCGGGTCGGCCGGACGGCGGCCCTGCGCGGCTCAGGGGGCTCCGCCTGCCCCCGCTGCCTCCCCGCACGCTACCGCCGGGCGAGGCGCGGCCCTTCCTCCCTCCCTCCCTCCGGGCCCGGCCCGAAGCCGTACCTGTTGTTGCGGACGCTGCTCAGGACGCACAGCACCAGCTCCAGGTAGGTCCTCAGCAGGTCGAGCCAGCGCGGGCACAGCGGCGGCGCCTCCCCGTCGCCCGCCGCCGCCGCGCCCTCGCCCGCCACCGCCCCTCCGCCGCTGGGGTAGTTGTCGGCGGCGAACTGTACGCGGAGCTCACGGACGAACCAGCCGCACTTGCGCATGAGGAACTCGAGGCGCGGGCGCTCGGCCGGCGAGACGCGGAGGCTGAGGCGGAGGCGCGGCCAGAGGGCCGGGTAGAACAGGCACTCCCGCCAGTGCGAGCAGGCGGCCGAGGCCCGCAGCCGGTCGGGGCCCGCCAGGAAGGAGAAGATGTGGACCACCAGCTCGCTGGGCAGGGAGCCGGCGCCTACCGCCTCCCCGCACACCGACATGCCTGGCGCCGGCCCGAGCCCCGCGGCTGCTGCTGCGGCGGCCACAGGCGGCGGCGGCCCCGGCCTCGCCTCCGGCTCCTGCGACAAAAACAACAACATCAATGACAAGGCGGAGGGGGCGGGCGCCGGCCGGGACGCGGCTGCTGCCGGGACGCACCACCCGCGCCGCCGCCGGGGGGGGGACGAGGGGCGGAGCGGGACCTACCACCACCCAGCGCGGCGGGGAGGGGCGCGAGAGGGAAGAGGTGGGCCGGGCCCCCCGCCAGCGCGGCGCCGCGCGGCCCATACCACCCAGCCTGCAGGGGGGTGTGAATACGCACGCCGCCGGCGCCGCGCTCTGTTCCTGCGGAGCGAGGAGAGCCCCCGAGCCGGAGGAAGGAGGAGTTACCCCGCGGGAGAAATGGAACGTGCCATCGGTCGAATGGGAGGCGGAGCCAGGCCAACCGCCTCCGGGACGGGAGCTGAGCCCTTAACCCTTCTGTGCCGGCAGCGGGAATGCCGCTGACCCAGACCTCTGTCCCGCCGCGGAGCCCGTGAACCCCAGGCACCTCGTGGCGGGGGCTGTGTGCCTCCGCGCCAGCCCCGCACCGGGGCTTCGAGCGGCGGGCAGGAGCGCAGCTCCTCCGTAGGGCGGGAGTGCCTGCGTACCTACCGGCGCGGCACCCTGAGGGGCCGGTCCGGCAGCGCGGGCTCCCCCACCTCCCCCCGGCTCCTCCGCCCTAACGCAGTGCGGCGGAGGCCCGGGTCGAGGCTCTGGAGCCAGCTCCCCTGTGGGTTCGGCAGCTGGCGGAGCCGCCGCCGGTCCCTGGGAGCGCGGGGCGCTGCCAGGGGGCAGACGCGGAATGGCCCCGGGCGCCAGAGAAATTACCTCAGCAGCGTTCCGGCTGCCCCTGCGGGAAACGCGCTGACTGGGCAGGAAAGGCGAAGCGCGGCGGAGAGTCCGACATGTGACCGAGCTGGGTGCGAGCCTCAGGGGATGCATGAGGAAACGCTCCGCTCCTTAATTCTCTCAGTTTCTTATAACTCAACCGTTTTGTAATGCCCCAGCCAACATCAGCTGTAGGTGTGAGAAGAAAACTTCTTTTGTGTGTACAGACTTTTGAGAGAATTAAAAAAAAAATCTGTTAAACGCCGATGCTGCAAAGGCTGAACATCAAAGCGAAGTTAATTGCAATGGCAGATGTAAGTTTTCTCATTTTAAAAATCTTAGTGAACTAAAATTGAGTGGTGCCGATATTTTGGAATAACACACATAAGTTTATATAACAATGTTATATCTGAGTGTACACATGAAAGAACAAAAGATGTGCTAAGAGAAATAAAGCCTAGGCTCCTCCTTGCATTTGGAATAGGGTTCCATTATAAAGAGATTTATCAACAGGCAAAGCTAAAACACTACTCTCTGCTCCGTGAGTAGCCATTTGCTGTGTCTCATGGCAGGGGTGAAAAAAGCAGTATTGTTTCTCTTTTCTTGAATCTGGTCATGAGGGAAATGTGACTGAATCTTCTATTTCTCCTTGATTAGCAAGAAGGATCCCAGAGGGGCAGATGTTATTGAGAAAGTGAAACTGCAGGAAATTCCCAGCCAGACAATTCTCCCATCAGGGACCAGTGCTGCTTCACACACCTGTGCCAGTGATTTGGACCTGCATAAACAACTCAGGTAAGCACTGTGCTATTCCCACTGCAGATTCCCCAATCAGATCAGACCAAAATTCCCCAGGCAGTCAAGATGCAAGCTCTGAAGCAGCCAAACTCATCTAGCCTAGAAGGATGCAAATGAAAGGAACTTATGTGCCTACACGTCTCCACATTTTAATACCTACTCAACAATTCTATGTTGTTGGGCTGATGATGAGTCAAAGGACTTCTGAGGTTACTAAGTCTCTTAATGTAACAGAATCAAGCTTTACAATTCAGTGCCCTGGGATTACTGAAGTGGCACCGAGAAAAAATGGGTTTATGAGGTTAGTAGTTCTGCATTTCTGGTTGCCCTTGTTGCCAGCAAATGTGGTGTGCTGGGGTTGTGCCTGTGATAATAAACACAGTGAAATGGTCTTTTACTGTGACCTTTGCATAGTCATTCACTCAGCTCCAGCTTATTGGGGTTATATTAAAAACTCAAAACCTTCAATTCCGTAGGCTTGAGCGAATAAATGAGTCTGTCTAAAGTTTCAGGTCATTATAGCTATGGCTAAGTAGTCCGATGTAATAAATGACAGAATTTGTGAGGTTCCCCACTCAATCTACCTACATGACCAGTGAGGTGACCCGGTCTCTCAGGTGGCTGATTTTGGGTGTTGAATCACAGTTTTCCCTGACTGGAACATCAGAAGAGTGCTTCAGCTTGACTGAGAATTCATTGCACAGTAGAGGCTTTTGTTAGTACTAATGCAGTGACTGCAAGTTGATGGGATAATGCCTTGGAAAAAGACATGCATGTAACTTGCCTGCAGACTTTGGGGAGTTACTGGGTGGCTCCAGCAGGTAGCTGGTCAACGGTCTGTTTGCTGAAGCACTAGGCTGGCTGTACGACTGAAACTACTCACTGAGCATTTAAAGCTGATGGGGTAACTATGAATCCTTAAGCTGGAAATCAACTTTTTCAAATGGCTAAAAGGCAGAGGAGCCATACTGCACATCTTAGAGAGGCTGAAAAGAGGAAAGCATTCCAAAGCAGTTCACAGACAGATGACGACAGTCATTTCCTGGGAAGTGACCACAGGTTCTCGCACAGTCCACCACGGATCAGAACATGCTGCGTGCCCAGGGAGCCCTGGGGAACCCGTTTTTTTCCAGCCTCCACAGCTCCCATTGGGTTACTTCCGTATCGCCAGCGTTCTCATTGCTCGGCAGCACCAACATCATCCCAGGAGCAGCCATTCTGGCACGGGAGTCGGGAATCACACATGGCTCCAAGCTATAGACTAGCTGCAACCAAGTTAGAGTTTACTGGACCTGAAGGTCCCCAGTTTAGCAGCTGATGTTCAGACCAGAAGCTGCCACCCTGCTGCTTCAGGAGCTCTGTCCTGCTGACCTACAGATACCAAGATAAAGCTAATGAGCAGAAAACAAAGTACAAGCTTTCTAAATTACTCAGTTCCTTGTTTTTTTAGGTATGTTGTTAAGACATGTATGTTTCTGAAATTAGTGACTTAGTCTGTGTCAGTTGGGAGCTGCTGTGAACTCAGGAGTTCTCCATCACCAGCTGCAAGAACAGACCCACCAAGTCAGAGCGAAGCCAAAACAGAAACCACTGTCCTAGCAGGAAGCCAGTGTTTCCACATGTGCTGTAACGAAATAACGAGTCTTCTGTGTTGCATTTTGTTGAAGAAAAGAGGAGCTCAGCAGTTAAACGTTGAACTTGACCATAAGCTTTCTGCATAATCTTCACCTGTAAAACATTCTCCATTTCAAAAGGTTGTTTTGAGAGGGGTCAGGCTGCAGCAGACACTGCGGCCCTCGTAATGATCCCGATGGAACCGGGGAAAAACCTGAGCACCAAGCTGTCACTGTTCTGTTTTCAGGGCTGAGGGAAACAGCAAGAAACTCGCTCCTCTGGAAGGCCGGGGCAGCACCAGGGCGGGAAGGGTGAGCGGCACCCAAGGGAGGCGGCGCTATCGGGCAGCCGGTAAGGGTGGGGCCAAGTGTACAGCCCCGCGCAGCCGCCGTGAGCCCTGGAGGCGGCGGGCGGAAGCGGCGCTCCTTCCAGGGCTCACCATAGAGATGGAGGTGAGAGAGGCACACACCCCCCACTCGAGCCTTTGGCATTTCCGGTTGGGTGCTCCGTCACATCCGGGCGGCTGAGATGCCGGTAAGGCGGGCGGGGGGAGGTGGGGGCCTGCGCCTGGAACTGGCCGCTCCTCCAGGGTTCACCGTCCCCTGCGGGGCATAGGAGCCGAGCGGGCTGTGGAGCGGGGGCGGGCGGCCTGGCCCTCCCCGCCGCCGGAAGCCGCCCCTTAGGGCGACGGGCCGGCCCCCGCCGTGGGGGAGGGGCGGCGCACCTGTCCGCGGGTGGGAGGGGAGACAAGGGGAGGAACGCGTCCCCCGCCGACCCTGGGCGCCCGCCCTACCCGCGGCGCTGGGGGCTCCCTCTCCGCCCACTCAGGGCTGCGATCTGTGTCCGCCAGGCTGTCCCCGTGCCCTCCCGGCCCAGGCGTGGGCAGCCTGGCCTGGCAGCTCCGCTCGCGTCCCCCTGGGTCGCCCGGGGCCCACCTGGGTGCGGGCTGGAAGGGGCAGCGGGGGAGCGAGCGGGACCGTTCCCGAGCTCCGGCTGGCGGGCGGTGGTCTTGAGTTAGGCTGACTTCTCTGTGTGCATTATGTTGTCCCTTCCCGGCAGAAGGTGAGGCTCCTGTGTGGAGTATGCCGTGCCACACTGCTTGCTGTCAGGAGTACTAGAGAAGGGCTTTTAGGTTCTCTTGTTAGCTGATCCGGTATTCTCATTATCTTTTAATATATTCAATAGATTTGTGATGGAAGTGAGGGGAAGAACTGTATGTAGTTCACTTTCTTCTCCTGTCGCTAGTGTCTGAGTACTTTCCCAGCAGGCAAAAATAAATACAAACTTGTTCTCATTTTCTCTTGTAGCCAAAAGAGCAAACATTGTGTGGGTATTTATGAAATAACTTCTAACCTACCTGTGTTCCACGAGATATTTCTGATAATCAGAAATGTAACAACAGACAGAAAAAGCAGAGCTTTCCTGGTGGCAGGTTGTTTGTGTATATTTGCTTTTCGTTAACAATTTGGGTAATTCCACTGTTTTGCAGGCTGGGAGTTCAGCCTCCTTGTCTCTTGCATACTCTGTGTGATTTTCAGTTGATCCCATAAGTTTCCAGGACAAGCAATTCAATTTTCCATTGAAAATGAGCTACTGCAAATAAAATGTGGTATAGAGCCTTTGAAAATTAAATTGCAGTGTTAGGATGTTATTTTGCTGACTCAGTGACAACAGAAATTCAGGAACCTGGGTAAATAAGTTTTCCCAGTACTTCAAAGTGTATTTTTCAAGTTACATGCAACAGCTGCTCACTTCTTTTTGCTTTGCTCTTGTTTTTTTGGTTCCTATCTATTTATATTTCTTTTTTTGTTGTTTTAGGTTAAATTGAATATTTGTACAACACAGCTTCTTTCTGAGGACCACTTTTACACTTAGGAAAATATGAGAATAAGCACAGAGTATTGTTCTCTCTGAACTAAAAAAAAAAAAAATCTGTGCCTTGCTGAGGACAGCTGCAGGAATCAGACACTTGAATCAATGTTATCGGATGAGTTAGAATCCAAACCTGAGGTGAGCAATTATGAGCTGGGTTTGGTTCCCAGAAATGTTTATGGGCAACACATAAAACTTTCGTTCAATGAGTTTATGCAGTTTGCTGCTTACATATTAATTCTCAAAGTGTTTTCAGTGGCACCTTCTAATGCTTCCATGTTTTGATTTGAACGGTAAAAACTTAAAGAACATTGCAGGCCTTTTCCCCTCCTTTCAAGTGTCAACCAATAATCTTGCCTGTTCTCAGGTTACGTTATATTTTTCACTATTATAATGTTCTTTCTGTTACAAGAATAAAATAAATTAATGTATTGACTACTTTTTTCCCTCAAACCAAATTGACTTTACTCAGTTTTGGAGGACCTGGGTAATTCTATTAGCATCAGCCAGCTCTGTTTTTAAAGTACGTGTGTTTCCACTAAGCAGTTGGCAGAAGCGGTAGGCAGCAGCACCCAGCGGATCCCGATTGCTGGGCGTGAGGCTGCTGGTCTATCCCCAGGTTCAGCTGGTGGCACAGCTGAGCATGAGTCGCAGTGATGTGTGTGTGCACACACAGCTGACCACAAACAGATTAACACGGTCGTAGGTGAAGGACCTTTAAGAGGTGAACAGAAACAGCATGAACAACACGAAAGTTTGTAACTGCAATATATCTGTACATTCACTCCTGTGCATAGTCCCATTCACAGATGTCTCTGGTCTCTGCCAGGTCTAAAACCTGGGCTTTTAAGTCAGTTTCTGTCTGGAATCTTGGTGTTTTCTAGATTATAGTTGCCTTCTCCTCACATGTTAGACTAGAAGTTCACTAGTAATGCACTCACTTGTGGGGAGAATATTTAGGAATATGTTGAGTAGGTGGATAGAAGGGACTGCAGCAATCAGACACAGCAATGTACTGACCAACAGCCAGCTAACATGATTGGAGTATCTTCTCTCCCCTAGCCATGGTTCTTTCTCTCCTTCGTGCAGTTCCTCCTTTGATCCACTCCCTGAACATTGCCTAATAAGTTTTACACATCCTACAGTCCCTGTTACATCAGATAGTAGGTTTGGTCTTTCATGTTAGACCCATTCAGATTACCCAAGACAACTTTGTTTTCTTACCGGTTACAAAAGTTTTGGTTGAACCTCTTCAAGATTTCACTTCAGCAGCAGCCCATTGATTAGGGTCTGAGAAGTTCTGTGCTTTGTTACTCTTACCTACAATTTGCTAGATACAAGCCTGCAGTTTGTTACGCTTTACACAATTGTATCAGTGTGTTCAATTTTTTACCTCTCTTGTTTCTTGCCTTTGTCTTCGGCTGACAGCCACTAGTCAGGCATCTGCACATTCTCCCACTTAAAAGTGCAGAGGGCTGTATTGCTTTGTGTCTTTGCTTTTTTGGTTTACCTCCTCAGAAGGCTGAGGTCCTAGAGCAGAGGACTTAGTACTGCTATGAAGGACCTTTTGAAGAATTTCACAGGTGTAAATAGAATTGTTTTTATTGAGTCCTCTGTTTCTATCCTTTTTCAGTCCATATGCAATACAACAAGTATCTTAAACTGGTACTCCAAAGAGAATGTGGATTATGTGCTGGTAATTAGTCATAGCTCAGGTGATGTTGTAAGGTATTTGTTAATTAATGGAGCAGCCGAAGTCCTTCAAGTCCTACTATTCAGGTAAAGTAGCTGCAAATTCATTGCAGCCCTGAGTAGCCTTGGCATGGGCTGCAAGGAGTTCCTTTCCCTTGTCTTGTGGTTGGAATCTCATAACTGCTACTGAATTTTCTCCTGGTTCTCAGTTTGGGGGTGGGACTCTGTTACTTCAGTCTTTGAGTGGGTGGATTTCTGTAGATTATTTCTGACAGCCAAGGACCAGGATAGTGGGAATGCTTGTTCCCTCGTTCCTCACATAGGAGCTGTGAGTCTTGTCTTTTCTTGACTTGAGTCAGGTGTTTGTTAGTTAGGCATGTTTACATAATAGTCCTATTTCCCCAGAGCAGAGTTATATCTCCTTCCCAGTAAGCCCGGAACAGAGTAGGCCTTTCTCCAGTAGGAACACACCTGATGCATGAAAGCTATGGTGGTTGCAGAGGGCATCCTTTCCATAGATGCTGTTTTCTAAACAGCATTCCTCAATCTTGATCAAGGCTATTTTGTATTACAAATTGGGATTAATTTGCATTGCGGATTACCCAATCTATACACACCTTCTTTCTGGTTCTGATTGTGGAAGTTGAGTGTTAAGTTAGTACTATTTTCTGATACTTTGATGTGAAACAGGTACATACCCTTTTTACACCTTCTCAAATAGCAGTTCAAGTATGTCTGAAAGTCAATCATGATTTTATATCCTCTTCTGAGCCGTGGCACCATAATTCTTACAGCCACAGATGTTCTTTCATATCCCCTGCCATGGGAGAAAGGTATTAATTAGGAGCTAACTGTATTTGTGTAATGTCTAGATAATATTAATGAAAGCACTATGGATGGATTGCATAAGCTTCTTTGCTACTGGTTTTATCCCTAAAGAAGCCACCAATATGCCAGTATATGTTTAATATTATACTTAAGTAGAGGTGCATCCTTTCCGAGGAAGTTACAAAGCTGCCTGGAGATGGTTTGTACAGGCAGATGGATCTGCTTTTTCTTCTGAACTCCCTGCCCCCAAAGCTGTATTGCCAGCATTCCTCAGGGAGCTGATAAGATCTGCATTTTGCATGCTTTAAGCCTTCGGGGTGATTTGTTACAATTGCAAATATTTCCAGCCACCTCCACCGCACTGGTGCACTGCATGGCACTTTCTGCTGTCGGGGGTAGCTCTGGCACAATCAGGTGAACTACAGCTCTGTTCTATCAATTGAACCGGCTATTCTAAAGGGGGGGTGGGAGATATTTTAGCCTCTCCTTTCTTGTTAGCACCTCACAAGGGGAGACTCTTGTGAATGAATTAATTTCCCAGAGGTTGCATGGGAGGAGGGCATCCTAGTTTCTAGCTAAGGAGCCTCCTGCCCTCTACACCTTTCAGCTCCAGACCCTCCTTTCCACTCCTCTCCTCTGTTAAATGTTCTTTTGACCTCTTTATTTTGTAGTGGTTCATGGGTTAAATTTAGAACAGAAACAATATTGATTAAAAACATGATCCCTGCTGCTCTCAGAGTCTAGTCTAGCTCTCCATCAGTAGGAGGATAGATCTGAATGCCAGAACTGGAGCAACCTTCCCCCCACACCCCCTGTTCCCCAAAGTCACCCTCACCGTAAACAAAGCATCAGCGTGACACTTCTTGGCTTTTGAATCATCTGATGAAGGGGGTCTGTTATGAGACACAAACTTCAACCTGATCCATCCCAGATGGCCATATTTTAATTTGTTTCTGTGGTGTTTTGTGTTATTTTTAGGATTTCTAGGAGAGGTTCCCAGTTCTCTGAACAGATTTATTGTTGTTTTCTTCTTCTTTTCTCTCTCAAGTCAGGGGCATTATCCAAGCTTTCCGATAACACAAGCATTCTGCATGGCTTGTGGTGATAGACCCAGGGATCATCCTGTCCAGCCATCTCTTGTTGACCAGCAGGGATAACAGTTATTTGTTTAGTGACAAGAGCCAAGAAATGTTTTATATTTTTAGTATGTACACTGTCTATATTACTTACAGGATTTTCAGTGTTATGTGATCTTTCAGCAGGAGTAAAATGAGGTTATATTTAAGAAGGTGGTGTGGCAAAGACAAAAATACAATTCTTCATAGCAAGATGCAGCTGAAGTTTGTTCATTTTATCTCTCCAAAGCTTATAGATTCTCTTTGTATGGCTCACATCTGGTCCATAAAGTTTTAATCTGTAAGTTGAGGATGTTCTTTTGCAATTAATACTAAAATTTATTTGAAATTCCACAGGATATCTTGGCTCTAGAGTAAAGTCACTTTACAGCTCTTGTAATTCATTTTGCGTTCTGTTAATAATTTGTACATTCAGTTTTCCTAACTATTCCTGTTCAGGTGCCCCAAGATGTTCTGTCTGCTTGGTTACAAATTCTAGCACTTTGGCCATATTTGTAGAAGGATCAGTCAACTCCTTACATAGGGATTTTATAGTCACCATCTCAGAAATGCTTACAGCCCATCTGGATCCTGTTTGCGATGCCAGATATTAAGTGTTATGAGATCTGACAAACTGTAGCATCGAGGAAATTCTTCTCCTCCTGGTCCTTCAGACTGGAGGCCACTGGCCTGTTTCCAGGTGCGGGCAGAAGTGAGGCTGAGCCTGAACTGCAGATGTGCACCCATGCACACATAGACAGTACAGACACGTGTGGCTGCGAACACTAACACATGGCAGGACAGCACCTTTACAGGCACCCACAAACACAAATGGCATTCACATGGAACAGGAAGACAGACCACAAATGGCCAAATTCTGTTCCTACTTGTCAGGTAATCAGGTGTGAAATTTGCAAGTGTATCGCACACATGCGCTCTCTCAGCTGACACCCATAATCACAGTCATGGATGTGTCCAGTCTCTGCCAAACCTTAATTCCTTCCAGTATCTATTTCCAGGCCCTGGGCTTTTTAATCAAGCCTCTGGCCAGGATCTTGGGGTCCAGATTGTGGTTTCCTGCTATTCACAGGCTAGTCCACCTTGAAGTCAACTAGATTGTCGTACTTGGAAACTCTTCGGGAGCAAATAGTGTTTGAGAAGACAGGATAGACTAGAGTGATGAGGCAGAACAGCGTACTGACCTGCAGTGTGCTAATGTATGGTTGACCCATATTATCCCCCACCCCCTTCCCATTCCCCATAGCTGTTCCTCTCCACCTTGATCCCTCCCTTTCCCCGCCTTTGATTCTTCCCCTTAAACATCCATAAGTTTTTCACATTCCTACAGCCTCCTCTTAAGACATCTTAGTAATGGTTAATCAGTCCCGGATTTCCCCCATATCCCATAAAAAGTTTGCTCTTGCCTATGAGATGTGTTCCAGTAACCCACGATCATATCATTCCTATCTCTTACAAAGTTTCTGGTTGAATTTCTCCAAGGTCACATTCAAATCGTTCCTGTAAAGGTCCATCCATCAGTGTCCCAGGAGTTCTGGTCTTTGTTACTCTCTCTTATCTGCAGTTTGTTAAGACTTCGTTATCTGCACTCTTAATTTATCACCTCTCTATTTCTACTCTGTCTTTTATGCTGAATAGCCAATTACCTGATACCCTTACAATTTCCAGTTTGCTTTCAGCTGCAAAACTAAATTAAAAGAAACTTAAGGAAGCAGCACACAGTGTTTGTAATTAGTTGGTTTCCCATATTGCAGTTGCTGTAGCTGTCACAAAGGTATTAAATGATTTTGAGCAGGAAGGAAGGTCTCTGAAAGTACTTGGTTGTCAAGATACAACTGTCACACGAAATTTTTATTTTCTCTGAATTATTTGATGTAGAGTTGGGAGGAATATACTTGGTGATTGGTTTGCTTTTGGTTTATGGGAAAGGTTTTTATTCCAGATTTTAACAATGAGCATGAGTCTTGTCCTTTTGTTCACTTCCACTTCTTTTGCCCCCTTTTAATTCTCTGTACTAGCTTGTTACCACTTTACACAGAAAACTAAAAGGATCTCTTTTCTTTCGAGCATCTGTTTGTGGCTGCTGCAGTTTGCTTTTTCCCCAGTGACTTGATGTTGCTGTGTGGAAGTGGAGGGCTTGAAGCAAAGCTTTCCCGTTATAGGAGGAAAGTTTTATCTAAGGCTTTCTGTATAAAAATAGGGGAGTGTTTTAGTGTTTTGTGGTGGTGGAGTAGGCAGAAGTAGGGGTCATGAACAGCCTGAAAATGAAAGATGATCCAGCAACTTTGAACCATCTTCCTACTCACATTTTTCAGTCCAACTTTTTTCTTTGGTTGCCTTACTCTGTTATTGCTAAATCCCTTCTCTTTTTACTCTTTCTCTTATTTTTTAATCTTAAATTACAATGCATGGCCTTGAGGGAGGGACTGTCTCTTATTGCCTCTCTAATTTTTTGACAACGTAAAAATACTTCCCTCTTCAGACTGGGGTCTCTGGATAATCTTATAATATACCTAAGTGGAAAAAATGCTAACCTTTCAAACTGCAGTCTGACTTAGTCACATATTGCCATCTGAATGAGTTAAAGACTTAATTTTTACCTTTATAATTTTCAGTGAGGACAGGCTGCTCCTAAGGGAGGGTGAGCTGGGAGCCAAGGGTGAGCCCAGCCCAGGCCGTGCTCTCACTGACCAGGGCACAGTCCTGCAGCACCTGAGCATGGCCAGCAGAGGTGGATGCTGGAAACAGGGTCCATCCACAGCCCTGGATGAGCTAAAGTGGGGAATCAGGTCCAGACTCCATCCAGAGAGTCCAGTCAGGAGAAGCAGGGGATGGGGCTGCAGACACTGATGCAGTGAAAGTCTGAGGTCTATCCAGGAGACAGGGCTTGAGACAGGTAAACCTACAACACAGCTCAGGAAGAGACTAGGAAGCACAGGCTGAGTTTAAATTGAGCCCCTAGGGAGAGGGTGTGGGTGAGGGCCCCGGGTAGGATGCTTGTAGCTTTACCCACATAAGCACAGGCAGTGCAAAGTGCCCGATTCAATTTCCAAGGGTTGCTGCAGAGACAACCTTATGTGTCTCTAGGATATGTCCCCACACCTCTTGTGCTTGCCAACCAGTCTGTCTTGGAGTTGGCATGTGGCTGGCATATGACACATGCACACTCTAGAGAGCAGGATCACACAGGGAATAGTTAGGAATGGAGTTTAATGATTAGGCAGGATGCACAGTGATGTTTAGGCTATGCCAGATAACTGAACTGACAAACTTCCTGCATGTATATAATGGGCCTTGTTCATCCTCCCCTCTCCATTTTCCTGTGTTTGTTCTGCCCTGATCCACCTTGATCCTTTCCAGTTCCTGCCTTCGGCCTTTCGCTTAAACAATGCATAAGTCCTGTACAATCCCCCAAACCCAAAGTCCTCCCCAGGGAATGCATCCCAATATAAGTCCTTTACCTCTTTATGCTGCGGTTCCCCTTATTTTGCATAGAATTGTGGAGAGCTTTTATTCTGTTCAACACCCTTGTTGGGGGGGTTCACACTAAAGACAATGGCTATAATGGTCCGTCTTTGATGGTCTAGGAGTAGCTGACTTGGATGGATAAAGCTGTGTTCTCCCTCTTGTCATTCCAGCCTTGTTCGTCTGACCATTATCTACCTATTTTGAATAGCTATTAGCTAGACATCTTTGCAGCTAGACTTTTGCTTGCTGTTTCATTTAAGAAAGGCTGACTTTTAAGTATTTTAAAACAATGTTTTTTAAAAAAAATATGCCAAAGGCTGAGCGTGGAAAACATTTACTTGGAAGGTTGGAGCACAGTAAAATATCAAGTGGTAAAAGATTAACTAAAAAGGAATGTATGCCTTAAAACATGGCATATACCGGTAAAATTTATATTGGTAAAAGATGAAATAAAAAGGAATATAGCCTAAGTACCCTTCAGAGTAGTCTGCAATGTTCCAGACCTATTTATTGTAGGTTAAAGAATTGAGAATTGTATAGGTACTTCAGAGATGACAAATACAAACAATTTCTTCTTTGCCATTAATGTAAATTGAAAAGCTTCCGTTTACTTTGATGTGTATTCATGGGATTATATTCACTGTCTCCTACAAGACATTAGGGGGTAATGGACTGGTTTTCATACCTTTTTGAATTATTTGTGCTGCTTTTGACCTAATCTTCAGTGTCTTTTTTCAGCTGCTGGTTCAGTTTGTTCAGAATACTTCTATTCCACTGGGGCAGGGGCTGGTGGAATCGGAACCAAAAGACATCACCTGTCTTTCTCTCCTTCCTGTTACTGAGACCTCAGAATGCAACAGACTCATGTTGCCAGGTAAAGTCTCTGTGGCAGATCTTTGTGAGTGTGCCCTTTGTGCAGCTGTCTTCGCTGTGCCACGGTGGCAACTGCCTCTTGCTGATAAGATATTCCAGGGAGGGGGGAACAAGTTCAGGAGGGTGACTGAAACTTTTCTCATTTAACAGTGAAGTCTGGTTAGTTAGAAAGTTCCTTCCTCCTCCAATCTCTCTCAAGTTCTATTTTATTTTTTCTAGAAAAATAACTTCTTAGGTCTCTTTTAGTCATAGTGTATTTATGCTTTTTATTTACTCTGGTTTTACTTTCTTCACTAGATGATGAAAGAGATCTCACTTCTCCAAGCCACACTAATTCTTCCAAGGATGTTTCTTCATCTGCTGTCTTGAGAAGTCTCCAGGTAAATGTGGGCCCTGATGGAGAGGAAACAAGGGCACAGAATGTACAAAAACCATCTGAACTTCTGTCAACTCCAGAGACTTCCAGTTTATTGCAAGACCTCCAGCCCAGTGACAGCACTTCATTTATTCTTCTCAACCTAACAAGAGCAGGTAATTCTCGTTCTGTTTGTCATCCAGCTGGATATGTCTCAGACAGCAGAATGGAGGAGGTACAAGTACAGCTCTGTCCCTGCTGCTTCTGAAGGGGAGAGATCACAAATTTTTCTGGGCATTATTGGATATTTCAGGAGCATTTAATCATCAGTGGCTTCACAATGCAGTGAAAACTTTTTCATTGCAGCTATTACGTCTATGTCATGAACACTAGACTCTGGGAAACAAAAGAAATTTCCCTCTGTTACATTATCCTTCTGTTTCATGAAGTTATTTTCGTTTCTAGGGTTGGGGTCTCCAGCAGAGCACTTGGTGTTTGTTCAAGACGAAGCAGAAGATTCTGGGAATGACTTTCTCTCTCATGACAGCACAGACAGCAGTACTCCGTGGTTCCTACGAGTGCAAGAGTTGGCCCATGACAGTTTAATTGCTGCCACTCGGGCACAGCTCGCTAAGAATGCCAAAGCAAGCAATAATGGTAGGAAATACCATGCTTCTGTCTCAAAAGTTGAATATTCCATACAAGGCCTGTAGTTTTGGCTTGTTTCTTCCTCTCTCTTTCACTCTTGCTTTTAATCTATTCTGACATGTCTTCATATCATCAGTGACAGAATTACACAGGACAGTCATGTAATTTTTCTGCAATATAGCAGGCTCTTCGGTTTTTCTCAGGGAATGAACTTTAGTGTAGCCAGCAGTTCCATTGTAGTCCCAGTGTTCTCTGGTACATGTAGAGTATCTTCTTTCTCACTGCAACTGCTTTGATTTCAGCTTTCATTTTCGCTTTCAAGTGTCTATTTTTAATGCATACTGTAATTCATATTTCTTAGCTCCACAGGGTTTGGAGATCAGCTTTCTGGAGAGTACATAATTGGATGTAGTCACATGCTTTGTGTCTTAATTATTTTAATAAATAATTGCAAATAAATGCATTGTGTCTTTTTTAGCTAAGGTGTTTTTAAAAATAGTTATCCTGGCTAATACTTAAAATCAGTTTGTTGATATTGATAGAGAGACTGTTTTTATAATTTTTGATGGATTTGCTTTCTATTCATCTCATGATAAGACTCTTCTGGTAGAAGCTGATCTGATACAGGTAGTTTGTTGGGAATAGTTTATGGGCCTGGTAAAGTTTGCAAGTCTGTTATGGGTTAAGCAGAAACATGTAGGACATGATAAACAATTAGTAACGAGGCACATACCTGCTTTACGGTCCTGTATCATATATGATGCTGGTTTTATCTATTGAATTTGACATATTGTAGTGATCTGTATGTTTTTTAGATTTTGCTGGGCTTTTTCTTCCAGGTGAAAATGTTCATCTTTGCTCAGGAGATGGGCAGCCGAAAGACTCCAGTCCCATTCCTCATTTATCTCGCGTGGAAAGGAAGCTGAAGTGCACAGTTGAGGGCTGCGATCGGACATTCGTGTGGCCAGCTCACTTCAAGTATCATCTGAAAACACACCGGTGAGTGGAATAGAGCTGTATTTTGTCATGACTTTGAAAAACTGTGCTCTGTTTTTGGGATAGCGTTATTTTATTACCATTGACAGGCTGTGAAAACGTGGTATTACTCTTGGAAATACTAGGCCCATTGCTAGCTCTGGGTCATTTATGTTGAAACACCATTACCATATTTAGCTGATTTTTGGAGGTCCTTGTTAGTGTTCAGTTTTGAGTATTTGTATTTTAACAGGTGCTCGATAAAGAGCATACTTCTGTGGTGTAGTGAACATTAGAACTTGCAGGTTGCTATCATATTTTTATATATCCTTGAACAAACTTGCTTGATCTAGCAAATCATCCTCATCTTTTTTAGATAAGAAATCGGCAGTCTCTAAGGTAAACTGTAGAAGAGAAGCTTAAAAACTGAGAAGGACTCCAATAGACATGAGGCCATCATCTTGCCCTGAGACAGGGCCAGCAGTAATTGCATATATTATGTGAACACATACAGTCATTTTTGATCCTTCAGTGACTGAAATTCCACAATGCTCCTATATAATCTGTTGCACCAATTTAATAAATCGTTGTTGGTAGGGAATAGTCAAGGCAATATGATGAAAGATACTACCTGAACAAATACTTCCAGTGGGACCACCCAGACTCTAGTTCCTTAGGACTTAGGTCACTCACTTTGCTTGAGTCTCTGTGTTTCCTGATATAATTCATTTTGGTTTAAATGTTTCTGCTTTTTATTTAATCAAAAAAAGAAGTTTAATGTTCATGAAAAATACATTGAGGTGGCTGGTAATGAAACAGCTATTTTGTTGCTTTCCAGGAACGACCGCTCTTTCACCTGCCCAGCAGAAGGCTGTGGAAAAAGTTTCTACGTCTTACAGAGGCTGAAGGTGCACATGAGAACTCACAATGGTGAAAAACCCTTTGTGTGCACGGAGCTGGGCTGTGGGAAACAGTTCACAACAGCTGGAAATCTGAAGAACCACCTACGAATTCACACTGGTGTGTTTTAGACCTCACCTATTTGTGGTCTGCAGAGGTGGGGTCTTTACTGAGGAATAAACCGCTTCCTCCTCCATCCTCAAACTGTTCAGAATATTATGTTGTTTATCTCTGCCTCTCATTAATGTCCCTTTTCTATCAATTCATATTGAACTATAGGTCAAATTAACCAACTACTTACCCGCTTTACTATCCTATAAAATTTCACACAGGTTTTACCCTTTAAATACTATATGATGATGCTGTACTCATGCTCTGAAGATTCCCTTCCCCTCTCAAGTGGTTTGATGGAGGGAGTGGTGTGTGTTGTTTTGGGAAGAAACGACTTTTCCCAGGGGAACAGTCTGTGAACACAACTGCTGAAATTGTTTTTTATGAAGAAACTATTTTAAATTCCTGAAAGGCACAATAGCTTAGATATTTCTCCAGTGCAGAGTCCTGGTGGACACAGTCGCAGCTGTACTGACATCTGGCTGAATCTGATTAGCTTACATTACCTGTGCTGCTTGTAGAATGACTACATTTGGGAAATGTAGGGAAGTGAGAAATACAGTGGAATGAATAGCAAAAATATAGGAGCAAAGTCTAGCAGGAAAAAGCGATAATTGAAGACAGCATTTTGGCATGCAAACTGCTCTGTTTGTGCTAATGCTAATTCGGGATGGTACCATATGCTGGAGCCTGTGTACTCTTAACTCATGCTCAGCTTTTTATATTAAATAAAACAAGAACCTTTATTTCATAGTGCTGTATGTTATCCATGGTTTGTTTATGCTGTCTCCTCTGGAGAATCTGATCCTGCCTTGTCAATATTTTTAGAAGTTGGTGTACCAGCCAAAGTCTTGAAAACTGCAGAAAGTGCTTTAGACGTTTTTATCCTAGAAGGCTGTTTGAGGGAGGCACACAAGTTACTGCTGAATTCATCAGCAGTTTAATACTTAGCAAAGTTAGTAGTGAATATTCTGGTGGTTTGGTTGTTTTTTTTAAGCCTCAGGATTATCACACCACTTAAACAAATGGGCCACTTCAAGCCTCTCAGAATATTGTTAGAGATTCACTGATGGCCTAGGGAGGTAGGATTGCATGACAGTTAGCTAACATTTCAAAATAACCTTGACAACTGCGAGAGCACAGGGCCTCTCTAGTAAAATGAAATCCCAGATTATGTGGGCCACCAGCAGCTGTTTATGCCTTCTGCTTTACTTAAGTGCTACCGTATGGTATGTGCTTTGTAGATACACATGGAAAAAGGTTGCTATTTTAAAGAATTTGCAGTCTAGCTAGAACACATGGCTTGGGGGGCAGATGTTGGGATGTAGTTAAAAATTATGTATACCAATAATAAAACTTTGAACGTGTAGTAACAGCAGCCGTCGTTTTTACAGTTGTCTTTTGCACTTAAAGCTCCCAGCCAAGGCACAGAGAACGTTAAAAGGCCCAACTGACTCATGCACAATCCTCCATGACACAGTGAGTGTTCTGCAACCAACAAAGTAGTAGCTTCTGGAGGAGTAAATAATAACTTTCCTAAGTGCAAATCTATGATGTGCAGTTAAGAGTTTGATCAAACCAAATGTGTTGTAAAACTGCAGGTGTAAATAGATGTAGGGTTTCTTAGAGATGGAACTGTGTGCTGGTTTTTTTGTCAATGGTAGTTTTTCTTCGAAGTTTTAAATATTTATAACAAGGCAGGAGGTACAAGCAGTGTTTGAGAATCTGCCACATACTTCAGCTTTGTAACACTAATCAGAACATGCTGTAATGATCCTTTTTGCTCAGATCTGTTGAATGCTATAGCAGATAGGAAGCTCAGAAATGAACTATGGGGAGAGGGCTTCTAAAGGCAAAATCACAGTACAAACAACTTTAAAAACAAGTTTACTCTGAAAGAACTATGTATGTGTTAGACAATATATGAGTTAAAATAGCTTGCTTAATCTCCTGTGGACTTGCTGTTTGTTACTCTGATACAGTGGTCTAGCTAAAGACTTGAAATCATAGTGTTAAAGATAGCATATTGAGTGGGATGTTGCAGGCAAAAGTTATCTCTAGGTTTTTTAAGGCTTTATTAAGAGGGTGTTTGGAACAGATTAATTATGTTGCATTGCATTAGTGTGGTCACCTCTCAATTTTTCATCAGTTAGACAAATACAAAAATAGCTGTGAAGAGATATAAAAATAACAAATTTCAGCCTATGAGAACAAATTGTGCCTTGAATTCCTGTTCCTCCACAGATAAATATAAATGACTGACACATCTCTCATGGGATTTTGCCAAGTTCAGCCTGATCTGAAATAAAGTATAGAATCTGATATGAAGGGAAATACAGTTAATGGAATTTTTGGCACTGAGAGGCAGAAAGGGAACAGAATCCTGGGAGTGTGTGAAGCAGAAAGCTGGTTCTTAAGAACTGTATATAGAAGATATATCACAGTCCAGGCACTTTAATATTACTCTTTTGGTATTTATATACTTGGAAGATCGATTTAGAAACACTGGACCCTTGGTTCGCTTTCAGTGAATGATGATCTAAGAATATTTCAGAACATCAGTGTTTCCACTTGAAAGCTAATGAAGAGAATGCTTTAAAAGCCTTAGGAAGCATATGTGTAATTTCTGTTGAACTTGTTGCACCTAAGGCCAAAAGGGAGAATGCAGTAGAGATCTTCAGAGGGACTTGGACAATCAGATCAAGTTGTGATCCCAAAATCTAAGAACTTCCTTTTCCCTTGTAGGGGAAAAACCTTTTCTGTGCGAGGCACAGGGATGTGGTCGCTCCTTTGCTGAATACTCCAGCCTTCGGAAACATTTGGTTGTCCACTCAGGTAAGAGTCTTCACCTGACTTTCTGTGGCCTATCTGAGAAAAGATCTGTATTGTAGGACTTTGATTTTATTTCCTTAAGAAAAATCCCCTGGTTTCTACAGGTCATAGTGTTTCACAACTTCCTTCGTGGTGCCTGTAGCCATTAATTTTTTTTTCTGTTGTTACTGTTTCTAAATTTTATGTTTCTAGATTCAAATTACATTTTTAAAATTTGTTTTTAAATTGTTCCTAAAATGTCATAAAGTTGGATATCTCTTTCGTAGCTACCATTTTCTTACTTAGAGAACCTAGCACCTCTATATATTAATCAAAGCCATTCAAATTTGAAATCTCTCATGAGTGGGTTTCTGCCCTAGGTAGGGTTCTCCTTTTTTTTTTAATACTACATATTTGTAGTTGGACAAAGCATTAGATGGACATTTATTTCACAAGTGTTTCAAAGCTTCTGCCTTGTATTTTGATTGATCTGTCTTAAATATCATCAGCACATAATGAATGTGCCTTGTTTGGGGAAGGAGAGGTTTTATTGGAGTAGTAATGTTTGGGATTACCTGAGTTCTTAATGCTTTTTCTTTCTGTCTTCTTGGCTTCCATGCTGTTGAGCTCACATGTATGAACATCATACTTGTATGGAGAAAATGGTAGACTGCTCTGTAAAATGGAAATGCTTTCACAGTGACAGGTCATCATCCAGTCTCTGCTCAGTAATGTAAACCAGGTGCTGCAATTTGTTGTATGATGGCAGGAGATGGCTTCCTTGCCTCTGCTTCCTTGCTTTTGGTCATTTTATTCTAGGCATGGGACATCAAATATTTCCATGTCGCTGAGTAAGAAATTCCAAATAACTTGTTCCCTCTCATAAATCAGACTTGAAAACTTTATATTGCTCTCCAGACTTGAGATTTCCAACAGCTGGCAATACTGATACCTAAAACTCTTCTGTTCTGGAAGCTTATTGTGCTCCAGGAAACAGGAATATTTCTCATTTGTTTTTATTCACTGATAATTAGCACCAGTGGTGTCAACTGCAACAGGCTTCTTGGTTGATGAGATCTTTATTCCCAATTCGGTAATTGTTGGGACATTTTTTCCCCCTTCTACTCCAAGGAGTGAAGCCCCATCAGTGCCAGATTTGTGGGAAGACCTTTTCCCAGAGTGGTAGCAGAAATGTGCATATGAGGAAACACCACTCCCGAATTGGAACAGACAGCGGCAGAGAGCAGGAACAGCCAGGTAAGGAAGGGAGGGCATGGTCTGTGGGGAAGACGTACAGGGAAGAATTAGTGGATGGTCAAAGAGAAATGGAAGGTGTTTGTCCTCAAAATATGAGACTACAAGCCAGTAAGGAATAAAAGACTCTTCCTCTTGGAGATGTGGATGGATTGCTCACCTTGCCCTTTTCTAGGATAGAAGATAAAGATGTGTTTCTGTATTTTGGTAAAGGGGCAGATAGGTTGTTTTCAAAATTAACGTGAATCTGGTATTTTTTTTTTTCACATGGAATTTGTGCCCTTCATTATGTATTCTTGTTGTAAGAAGCCTGTGGTTTTTTTTCTTGCAATGTGATCTATTTAAAGAGAAAGTCAAGCCTGCATGCGGCTCAAAACAATAAATACAGGAGTTATCATCTATTGGAGCACTGAATGCCCAAAGAATAGGAAAAGATAAAGTAGGTGTCTGGAGAAGAAGTCTATGTGACTTGGAGGCTGGCATGATTGTATGGTGTGTTGTAGTGTCATTACATCATGAGAATTTTGGTTTACTGTTGCTTTTTTTTCTCACAACAGAGTCACTGATGGGCAGCAGTTTGCTGGAAGAATCTACAGTGCATAGTAAGAATCTCATCTCCATGAACTCTCAGCCCAGCCTTGGTGTTGAGTCTCTGCACCTGCCAGACACTGAGTCTATTATCGGAGTAGAGGAGGGTGAGACCAGCTGCTCTTTTTTCCGCCCTCTTATATGTGGTGACTGAAGTGGAATCGATCGTCCCTCCTAGAGGCTCACCATGTTGCAGCAGGATGAGTGGACATTGCTTTAACTGTGCACAGAGCAGGTGGGTAGATGGAGAATGAATCATAAAACTGGAGTTGGAGAAGACCTACCGGACCAAGCTTCTCTCTTGCAGAGCTTAGAAGGTTAAGTCTGCTGCTTAGGTGTCATTTAGCCCATGTCGTGGAATGCCATTTCCAAACTGTTTATGCAGTCCATTCTCCTCAAGCCTAACGCATCTATTGTTGGAGCACTTAGGAGCCCCAGTGAAGGGCCAGGACCTCATTGTGCCAAGCACTGTACAGACATTCGGTCTCTTGAGCAACAGGCCGTCCTTCCATCCTTTACCTTCAGAGACTATATTCTAATACATCTCACTGTCAGAAGCTGACTTACTATCTGAAATAAATGTACTACTTGATATCATTTAATTACACTTGCTGTGTTCTTTTCCTGCTTTCCCCAGTCACTTTTTCCTCCAAAATTTGTTTGGTATGTCGAGCTCTTTAAATTACTTGACTGCGCAGATGTTTTGGATTTTTGTTAGTTTCTTCAAAATTGGGATTATTAAGAATGCAGAGTTTTGCTAAGATACTATGCACCTATAATAGTTCCTACACGAAGAGAATGCTCCCTAGCTGAATGTAAAGGTAGAGCTGCTGTCTTTAAAGGTATTGTAATTTGGCAGTTCTTGCAGAAGCTCCACCAGGGACCTGTGAATCGGGATCTGCTGTGGTTTGGCTGCCATCTCATAAACTGATGGGAGATGCTCTAGTGAGATGTCTTCTTTACTACAGTATTTTTATAGGCCAGCTGAACAGCCTGTAATTCTTTTAATTAAAATAAGCATTTTTTTCCCTAAAATGCAAAAATCCAGAGCAAAGGTGGAAACTCTTTATTGCCATGCCATTTTGAGATATATTAAGAGCTTACAAATCTGTTATGATTACAGAAATGTAATCCTACTTTCAGAACAACACTTTGTTTAGCAAAAAAGATGCTAGTAAGTTTCAGTTAGTTACTTTGATGCTTTTACTTTCATCACATTTTCAGCAATTTCTGTTTAGGGAAGAATATTAAGACTGGATTTATCTGTTACTCCATGCATGTGACCTTAGTGTTTGTTAAAGGGATATAGCACAATATCAATTTAAAGTCAAGCCTTTGTTCCTCCTTTTTTTCTTTACACTTCACATACTTGGATTTTTTTTTCCAGCATCATCAAGGATTATTATGGAGTAGCAAACAATTTTAGTAAATATCCCTTAAAATGTTCCTATTAATTTTTTTTTTTTTATCTAGTACTTTGTTATGGTCAAAAATGTCATGATCTCAGTTTCATACCTTTATCTAATGTGGTAGCTTTTACAGGTATTATACTGTATTTCTGATTTGGTGATGCAGTTTGGTTATCGGAAAAGGAGAAATAGATTGAGGTAACGAAGATGAAAAGAGACACGGCTTCCTTTTAAAAAGTGAGGAAAATATGATAGATAAATGAATTGGACAATGCAGAAACACTTATAGCCATTTAAAAATGTTTTAATCTCAAAGTGCTTTGATATAATAATTATCAGAAAACATTCCAGGTGGCAAGGGTTTGTATTTTTGAGATTGGTGGTTTTTCTTTATCTGACAGTAGTTACAAAGTGTGAACTAGACCATTTAAGATGCCCCTGGGATTTGAGTGCAACATGCTTGACAGGTAATGCCTGATCCTTCTTCCACCCAAGTCCATCTTCAATATCACAGTAATTGTAGAATTAGGACACCAGCAATCCAATACGATGCATTGTTTAATTACAACCTTCTTCATAATTTTGGTTGTTTTTTCAGGCCAAATTAATGACCTAAATTAGTAAGATATTAAAACAGTTTCAAATAATGAAGTGTAGGAGATAGTTTAATATTGCTTCTTCCTAATGGAAGGAGCAGTGCTGGTAACAAGTGACTGAAGAGTTAACACCAGAGAAGGACTTCCATCTGAGTCTTCTGCCACGGTAGGTCAACTCCTGTGATTTTTTTTTTTCTTAGAAATACCTTGTTTAAAAGCATTCTACCACATATATGTGTAAACAAAGGTTTAGTACGCTGAAAGACATTCTCCCCTTTCTGTGTGCTTCTGTGGCGTCAACACAAGGAGCTGACACTAGAGGATGCACCGCTTCAGTCTTTCATATCTACATTTATCCAAAGATTGTGCTTCAGCCTTTTTACCTTACTTTGTTTCCTGTTAAAGAAAGATAAATGGCTCACACTGGGAGCACTTGTGAAGACTAAGGCAGGCTGCAGGGTTTGCTGGGTTGGACAAGACATGCTCTAAACAACAGTTGCTCTTCCTTTTCCTTTACTAAGTTCTCACATCTCGCTTCCTCCAGAGCAATTCTTAGGTGTCAGTCTCAATCAGAAAGTCTCTGAGGATTAACCCAAAGAATCTTGAATTTTAAAAGATCAAGAGATGATCGATGGATTCTTCTGCTAGATCTCATGTTGCCACTTGCTTTCCACTCTGTTCCTCTTGAAGTTCTCCTTCCTGTACAGTACAGTTGTCCTTTTCACCCCGAGGCTTGGGCGCTCTGCAGAAACAGATACTGTCTAATACTGGAAATGGTTCACAGTGCTTACTTGCTGCTTTGCCCCATGCATTAGAATAGAGTGCAGTCACAGTGGTTAAGATAGAGAAGCCATGGTGCTTAATAAGAGGAGTGAAGTTGATTTCATTTTGCCTGCGCTAGATGATACAAACTGGAATGCTTTCATGAACAAGGAAAATATTTCTATTCAAAGGCAAAAGCACTGTATTGCATTGTTGTTATTACCTGTGAACGTCAGATTCTTCTTCCAGCAAGTCAGTGGCATCTTTCCCTTTTTTCTTCACAAATTCTTCGCTTAGCCCAACCTGCTGGAGGGTGTGTCTGTAGCGACGCTCTGCTCCTTGACGAGCATCATGCTATGAAATTGAAACTTAAACAGTAAGCACATAGAACTGGAGCTTCCCCATAATGGGCAAATTGTTTTAAAGTTCAGGACTGACACTCCTAACAAGAACATGAGAACAGCAAAGCCTCCATCCAGAATTTTTGTCGTCCATACAGTACAGTATGAAAAAATGCTAGGAGAATATCTCATCTATATCAAAGCCAGAGCTCACCTTTTCCTGCTTCTGTCCTTTTTCTTCCTCCTTCTGTTCTCCTGCTTCTACAGTGTTCCAGTCTTACCAGACTAATGTACTTGTGTCTCAGTCCTGACTCTGATACTCAATTTGAGAATATGTGCAAAAAGGGGTTGTGAGAAATTCTGGAAGCACATTTGCTTGTAATTTGTAAGCACTAACAACAGCAGAGTTCAATAAACGGAGAGCACCTGTGAGATTGCTTCATACCAGTTCATCTTCAAGAAACTGAAAAACAGGCATCTAGGATCTTATATCCTCATTGCCTCCAAATAAACCTTGCAAATTAATGTAGTCTGAGATGATGGTTTTCCAGAGGGCCCAGCCAGTTCCTGAGATGTTCTATGTGGAATGATAGAAACCCTTTCTCAACAGGAGTGAATGCTATCAGTACTGCTGAATTCTTACCAACCTGGCAAACAGAAATGTTACCAATATTTATCATACAGCGGTATTCTCTGCCTCCATTAACCACCCATCTGAAGAGAAAGTCTGACCTAGGAGGGTACTTTCTATTGAGAAATCTTAAATCTGTACATTGTCAATGTATTGTCACTATGTCTCTAACCAGGTATTCTCCCTGCAAGGAGACAGAACTGAAAGAGAAATCCCAGGGGAAAAGAACTTTGTAGTGAGTAAAGACTCTGTTGCATCTCAAGTGCAATATAGATTTGCAGATCATATTGTGTGATGGATGAGACATGCTGAACACAACCCCAGATAGCAGAGCTGGCAGGTGATCTAAGCACCATAACTGTCATTAACGTTTCTCTAGTAGCACTTGCAGTGCAAAGAAAAAGTGCTCAACTGGAGAGAAAAAAAAAAAAAGGATTTCTAGCCTGTAGGCTGTGGTATTCAGGTGCAGAATAGATATTCATATATTTTCTGGCGTGATAAGGCCTTAATTTTCATCATATCATATATTTTGATTGCAATATATACTAGGGACTGGAAAGCTCTACAACCAAGAAATAGTGCGTGTGCTGTTTTGAGTGGTCAGAAGGATTATTTATATATCATTAAATTATAAATAAATAAAAATATAAATTATAAATATATTAAATTATACTTGAGTGGCCTTTAGGGATTATTTTAAGTATAGTCAAGAGACTATGCAACCATTTTGACCTTCTTACCCGTGAATTAATTGTGAACTAGGCTTCTTAATGCCTGTTTTAAATGAAAACCAAAGTATCGTGTCACCCAGAAACACTGCAGAACTTTGACCAGTTACCTTGGTGACCTGCTCAAAGAGGTATGGTCTGTTCTTGACTCGCAGCTGCATTTCTTCCAGCTCTTTTCTGTATTCCTTTGTTCTCGCTCTCATATTTTGCCTGAAACAGAAAAGTGCCCTGTCAATACAGGTTCCTTCTGACTGTAGCTAATCAGGAATGAGGAATTCTCAGTAACTGTTCTGTCCTTTAAATAGCCCTGGTAATCGTCTTGATTCCGAATGCTGGGCAAAACGCTGCTGTTGCTGGCAAGTTATGGACCCATTAGCAAAGCTTTACTACTAGAGTTTAAGCAGAGAATCAGTGTTCACATTTTTAGAAAACCTTGTCTTATGTGTGCTTTGCCAACTTACACATTTCAGTTGGTTTGTTTGTACAAATTAGTCTCTACAAATGTAAATCTAAAGGAAACCATTCTGTATGGGAAGAGTAGTGTGGAACTGTCAAGAAATGCAAACAAATGTGGAATGGGTATAAGAGCCAAAAAAGTTAGGCTAGGAATGTTCTTAGACCCAATTCCTCCTAAAGAATTACGTGGTGATCCCCAGTTAGTAGAGCAAATAGTTATTTCTGTGCAGAATAAGGTACTGACCAGTTCTGTTTTGACTTCTCCTTATGTGTTTCTTCCAGACTTCTATGCGGATCAAGGGCTTTTGCTCGGCTGTTAACTGACTTTTGGATAGCTTGGCATTTCTTTTTCTGTTTCTCCAGCCAATACATTCCTTCTTTGTTCCCTTCCTTTTTGCTATCTTGGGAGTATCTATATAGAAAAAAATATTAATGAGCTCCCTTAAGACTGACAGACTACATGGTACTGGGTATTTCACTTTTGTGGTCCTCTAAGGAAAAAAACAAAATTTCAGACATACGAGTGTGCAGCTCCCAATCAGGTAGGGGGCTGGGCAAGAATTAGCAGAGAAAGAAGACAGAGAAACATTTAGGAGAAAAAAGTATCACTGACATAGTTGATGTGATGAGGGAAAACATTGATTTCCCCCCGCCCCCCCTCCATTTTGGTCATTTAGTTGGTGTATAGTCTTGTAGGCAAATTTTTCTACGTACCTAAGAGCAGATTCCCTTTTTCTAGTGGCATCCGTAATATGCACTGGAAGGGTGTTGGAAGAGAGAGAGGAAAGTCCAGTCAGAGAATGACCTTTTTGCACTGAAATCTTGGAAAGTTGCTGAGAATCCTGAAAAAAATGGAACTTCGTTCAGTGTATTTGTTCACAGTATAGGATCTCCTCTTTTCTTTGTTTACCAAAGAAAACAGTTGGGGAGCAACTGTGAGCAATGCACTTGTTCTTCTCTCTTCTATCAGCAGGGGTTTATGTGGGGAGGGGCATGAGGGCGAAGAGATGTGATTAGGAGTATGGAAGGGTGGCTGAGCTTTAGCTGTCATAGCTCATCTCTTTGTGTTGAATTTTGTTCTCTCTGGTTTGTCCTAGAATTCTGCAGTACTCCCAAGACAAGGGCAGAAGTCACAGGACATTAACCATCCATAAATAAATGCTATAAATTTAAGAAGTTGCTATCTTGATCAGAGAAAGCAGTACCAGAGAAATATCCAGTCATCTCACCTTTATCTTTTCATTAGCCTGCCTCTGCCTGCCATGGAGATTGGAGGTTCTTAGCTTGAATGGCTTATTACGAGTTGCCTCTTTGATTTCTTGTCTTTTTACTGCTTCCCTCTGAAATGCCCAGTAAAGTCCTTCAAAATCCGGTATTGTTGGATTAATCCTTGGCTTGAAGCTGAAACTTTTGTCCTGCAAGAAGCCAAGTCTTTCCTGCTTAGTTTTAGTGGCAGTTCGGCACTGAGGCTCCCTCCGACAGTTGTTAGTATCTATAAGAGCTACGGAGCTCTCAAGCAAATCCTTGGCTCTCATTTGAATGCGGATTTCTCTGTAGAGTTCAGCTTCTAATGAATCAAAAAGCAAAGCAATGAGAATAATATGAGTGACATAAAAGGGTGTAAAATTGCCACTGCACAACTCCAACCTTTTCTTTATGATGGCAGCTACACATATAGGAGAGACCAGACATCCTGTGTTCTCTTTCCCCACCCTCCAGCCTCTCTCTCCTCTGCCTCCAATGAAAAAAAAAATCAAAGATACCAGAAAAAACAGGGGAGAGTCTCTTTCTTAGGCATTAACCTCTAGATATCTCTTTCACTTATCAGAGCAAGTTACTGAAGAGGCATTCTCCTCTTGTTCCTGTTCTTAGGAGCAGATCACTTGTGCCCTTTGTCTCACAGAAGTGTTGTGTTAATCAAGGTTCTATTTTTCATGCAGAACTGCATGTCATTGTGTTGACTGTGTGATTAAAACAAGCTGTTCAAATATACTTGTCAAGGATAATGGCTTTTCTACGTAATATCCAGCAATGTTTGCCTATATTGGAGACGATATTAAGTAAGGAGCATTTGGTGGATGGATCGCGTCTTGTGACTTCTGTGACAAACCTTCCATAGAAAAAATGTTTCACAGTACAGTGTCAAACTGAGTCCTTTCCAGTGCAGCACTAAATTTTTGTGAAAACAGTTGGCTGTTGGTTGTGTTTGTTTATTTTTTTCTTTTAGAAGAAAATCAATACTGCTGTTTGCAAAATAAGACTTTTTTTGAGTCTATTTAGAAGTTTGCATTGACTGAGGTATGAAGTGTTAATTCGTCCTCCCTTCTGATTTCCCACATAGAAGAGTGGCTCTGACCGGAATGGTCCTGGCACCTACCTCCCCTGTTTTAAGCACTTAATAAGAAGGTGGAAAGTAAGTGGGAAGGTAACTGAAAGCCTCAGAGAATGGCAGATGGGACTGGACTAGTACACTAGCCCCTAGAACTGACCTAATTTCCTGGTTTGGGCTCATGAAATAATTTTTTCCTAGGGGTCCTGTGCACCACAGATCACTTGGGTGGAAGTAAAATTGCCAGTTCCAAGAGACTGCACAGACCTGGGATGCTTCTGGCACTATATCTGTCTTCACATTTGTGCCACAAATCCTCTGAGTCCCGTAAGTGTAAAATCCAGTGCAGGGAAAGATTTGCAAACTGTCATGATTAGCAGCAAAAGGGGCATGGAAATCTGTCTGAAGAGTACAATGTATTCATGTGTGCTGGGGAGTGGTACAGAACTGTTGCTGCTGATGCTGATACAAGACTGCTACATTTAGGGCACTGTGTAAGGGTATCTAGATGAGATGGAATGACCAGTGATTCACAGGAGAGGGGGCAACACCAAGGGACGTAATGATATTGGCTTTATACTCCAAGTAATGCCCTATGGACCATGATCCTACTTCGCATCATGGAGACAGTGACAGACAGACAGGGAGTTGTCTTTACAGGAAGAGCCCTGGCATTTTACCTTTGAGTTTATCTCCAAGCAGTGAGTTGTAAGTAGATTTAGGCACTTTTTTACTGGCTTGCTTCGGTTTGGAGCTCTCATTTGTGGTTGCTGCTGCCAGGAACTTTTGTCTGATAGCTTCTTTCTTTTTCTCCTCTTTCTCCAGGAAACTGAAGGGCCGCTGGGTTGCAAGTAGCAGCTCTTTTCTTTTCTGTGTTGCTATTTGCCTGCGAATCTCATTCTGCTCCATTATTTCCTGATAAAGCGGCAGAAAAACATGGGCAGGTACAGGCTGCGCCCGAAATTGTTTCTGACATTCAGCTTCGTCTTGGCTTTGCCTTTTGTCTCTCTGTTTGTCTAGTTCAAGAAACATGCATGACTTCATCAACTGGGACTTTTGGTGAGCTTCCCGCAGTGTCATTTTGAAGGGCTGAGGGATGGTGATCGAAGGAATCCAGGGAGATGAAGCGCTTTTTGGCCTCAAGCGGGATTTAGGAAACAAGTGAGGCTTTTGCTGATCCCACGTACTGTCCGAGGTGAGGTCAATCAAAGAACTGGACTGCCTTTTGTTGCCAGATGTATGACTAAGACAAAGACAGTATGAAGGGAAAATACAGGAAATTATTAAAAAATAGAATTAAAAGAAGGGAGAGGCTGTTGATTAAAAGAAAGACACCGTAGGCCAAGCTGGTCATTAAAAGACAGGCCCAGGTCTTATTGTTCTTTGCTTTCCATTTTACACAGGCATTTCCATGTATAAAATGGCAGTTAAGCCTACTTAGCTTTGTAATGCAATATATTATGCTGCTAGTACTCTGTTGCCAGGAAGGCCACAAGTAAACCAAAAAGATCCAAGTTTTGGGATATGTGGCTGATAGCTACTCAACATAAAGGACAAGCTCAGGAGAAGCAATAAATTATGCACATGGATGCACAAATCATAATGAACAGTACTAAACACCAGAATTCTGAAGACACTGATGGAAGGACTATTGCAATGAACTGCTTTAGTGAAAGTCTTAAGAGGTTCAGCTGGAAACTTTGTAGCTGATAAAACCATATAATTGATAATAAGAAACAACAAAAAAAAATTGTCTCACTCAAATAGCAAATTTCTCATAGGATGCTTGAGGGTGATTGTGAAACTGAGTAAATATTTAGGGATGGAATAAACACAGGGAAAAGGAAGGATCAGTGCGGGCTGAGAACAGCAAAATGGGAAAAAGGGAGAAATGCTGAACGTGTGTGAACCTGGTCAATACCCTTGGCTGTTGATCACTGAAGTCTGTTCTTCATAAACTATTCCTTTTGTATAAAAGCGTGTGTGTGATCGTCTAGTGAACTTCAAGCTGGACTAACCGCACAGAAAGACAAAATGTCTGAGGGCTAGAAGCTGGAGACTGCAGCACTGAAGACTGGATGCTGGATAGAAACGTGTGTGACCTACTAGCAAATTTTAGGCATGATTAGCAGGAATAGGACACCCGCTGTTCATGTTTTATGCAAACGCTGCTTATGTGGGCACCTCTTGGCCCCATCCCTCCCACCTGTGAATAAATTTGTGGCCAGCATTTTGATGCTATGTACGTGGGGAGCCCACACTCCACCTCGTTGCTGGTCAGCAGCAGCAGGAATCCAGCATCCCTACCAGGCACCACCCTACCTGAGAGCCTTCCACAGCTTGTCACGCAGGACTGCCGCCTCCCGCCTGAAACTCTCGAGCTCCTCATCCTCTTCGGGTACCCCTAGGTCACCCTTTAGCTTTTCCTGGTACGGTAAGCCCGGTTCTGACGGAGAGCACCGGCTTCCCATCCCGAAACGCCTCTCCCAGTGGCGGGAGACGCAGGAGCCGGGCGGTTACAGCCTGAGGTGGTGCTGTGTTACCTGGAAGAAAGAAAGAAAGAAAGAAAAAAAAANTAGAGCCGGGAGCGCCGAGGCCGGGCCGCTGCCCTTACCTGCAGGCCGCTGCTTCAGCCTTCCGACAGCGCCAATGCACGCTCCAGCCAATCAGCGAAGCCGCTAGCGCTTTATGCCCGCCTTCTCGGCCTCAAGTAGCCAATCAGACTCGAAAACTGACCGCACCCGCCGCTGGGGAAGAAGTGTTTTGTGTAGCGCCTGCCCCCAGGCAGGCTGCGTTGTCATGGTTTCTCGGAGCGACTTCCGCCGGGAGGCGGATGGCGTGTCGTCACTTCCGCAGCGATGGCGGTTGTGTGTGGCAGGGGGCTGCTGGCTCCCCTGGCCGGGCGGTTGTGGGCCGGCCCGCGGGCTCCGCTCCGCTCTGTCGCCGGCGCCGCGCCGCTCTACGATGTGGTGGTGTCGGGCGGGGGGATGGTCGGGAGCGCCATGGCCGCCGTGCTGGGTAAGGCTGTGACCTTCCCGCCCGCTGCGGGCGGTGTCCTGGGTGCCGTCAGCCCGGCCCGTCGCCGTCTTTACGGGGGCTGCGGTCAGGGCCGCCCAGCCGGCGGCGGACTGGCCCTCCTGCCGTGCCGCGGTGCTGTGAGGGCTCGGAGGTCTTCGATCCTCCTGCAGCGTGTTTGGTGAGTTCAGTGAGTGGCGGGTTTTGTGTCCCGCTGTCCTCGCTGTCTCACCAGTGCCACGGAAAGCTTTATACCGGGAGCTTTGCCAAAACCTTTGTGTTTCAGCGTGTGGAGTATCGGGTACTTTTATAAGGGGACCTTAATGATTAATCCATGTTGGTGATAGTGTGAGATAACTATGCAGTTACCATTTAGGATCTTAATGTTCAAGATCCTGTTCTGGAGTGCAAAGAAGAGCAAAAGAGCAGAGATCCTGAGCAATAAGTGGTTTGCCGAGAATAAGGGTTTACTTTGCAAACTTATAATTGTTCTACTTGTATTGTTGAACAAGACCACAGTAGAATTGAGACAGCATAGAGATCCTCTCCAGCAGTGACATTTAAGGCTAACATGGGGGTTTGGGACCTTTCAAAAGATGAGGTTATGTTATGCATAATCTAGAAAACATATTCAGGATACTGCTGTTTTGAGAAAACTGTAGAAGTAAACTCAGGATGTTGTAAGGACACTGTTTCTGGTTTTGGTACCTTCTGCAGCTATAGTGGTCGGGTGCAAGAGGCATAGCTAATTCAGCTGTTTTGTGATTTACTCTTTACTCAAGTCATCTCCTTTTTTTCACTTCTCTTTAACTGAAAGTTAAAGTCTAAACTGCCTGTGCTGTTCCACTGTCGGAATATAAGAACAGAGAAAATATTAATGTAGTTGCTAAGTGTCATAGAAGTTTTATTTTGGTCTCTTGTTCTAATAGGTGAGTAAAGCTCTGAAAAATGTATTCAGTGTGTGGGGTAAACACTGCAGATTTCACTCATTAATACTTCAATAGTAAGTTTTTGTAACAAAATAGGCACAAATTTATACAAAAATGTAAACTATGTATGGTTAATCCTTGATTTAACTGCAAAAGGGTTGTCTATCTCAGTAACAGGATTGTAGTCATAAAGTTTTAAAATACAAAAGTTTATCTGCCTGGTCAAGACTTGTATTATAAATGTGTTACTTTATTAAGTTTTGCACCTACTCTATCCTATTACAAAAATGCATAGATGTTACTGAAACAGAAATATCATTGTAACAAAGCATGTGTTTCTATATCTTAGGGCACAATATCCACTTCCATGATAAGAAGATTGCTTTGCTGGAGGCTGGTCCTAGGAAAGAGTATGACCGTATGCCAGAGAGTTACAGTAACAGGGTCAGTTCCATCTCCCCAGGATCAGCAACCCTCCTAAGCAGTAAGTAGGACTTCTCTTGTTTGCATTTTTAACGGTATGTTTGAGCTGGTTTTATTTTGTTTAAACAAAACCCCTTTGAGCATGTACTGCCTTCATCCTAAACTCAGTGGAATTATTTGCCTTTGCCTCTTAGTATTCTATATGCTGAATCAAGCTTTTCTTGATAACAGTAATCTGTGTTCTGGTATCTTGGTCTGGTTTGTTATATAAATATTTGTGACATTACTTATTGCTCTGTACTCTGGAAACTCACTTCTCATTATTAATTTTCATTTTAAGGAGAGATTTTAGTCTTGATTCTTTATGGAGAAAGAAGCATTCTAAACAATTATGCATTTCTGTGTCTGTTTTATTACTCAGTGATAGGACAGTGAGAGTTGACTGTTAAGTCACAGCGTTCGTGGAAAGCTCTTGTTTCTTTTCCCCTGGCTTGTGCTGACAGTCAAATAATGTGAAAGTATCAAGGCAGACCTGGGCCTGTCGAGGGATGGCACGAGCAGAGTCTGAGCACTGAGAGTCAGGGAGGGAGGAGAGTGTGGAGTGACTTCAGTTTTGTTTGGGTCTCAAGGTCACATGTGAAACAGTATCTCCATGCATTTGTGTCCTTTTTCAGGTTTTGGTGCCTGGGATCATGTCTGCAGCCTGAGACTCAAAGCGTTCCGTCGAATGCAGGTGCCTTACTTAGGGCTGTAAATGTGCTATGTGTCTGTCTACTTTGAATTCTCAGGAGTACTTACATTAATGTTCAAAATGTTTTTTGCTTTGGAAAAGGGCAGGTCATGCTTATTATGATTCCTGTTACGTCTTTGGGGTTAGCAGTCTACTCAGAAATACCTGTCCTCAGAGTTTTGATGTTACAGGATGAGAGGTTGATTCCTAATGGAAGCTGTAGATACTCAGGCATGGGTACTAGTCAGGAAATAAAGGTAAAGGTGTGTATTTGTTTTGGCTGGGACTGAGTTAATTTCCTTCACAGTAGCTTGTATGGAGCCATGTTGTGGATTTGTGCTGGAAACTGTTGATAACCCAGGCATGTATTAGCTATAGCTGAGCAGTGCTTACACAGCGCCAAGACCTTTGCTGCTCCTCACACCATCCCAAGAGTGAGTGGGCTGGGGCTGCACAAGAAGCTGGGAGGGGACACAGCCAGGACAGCTGATCCCAGCTGACCACAGGGATATTCCACACCATATGATGTCATGCTCAGCAGTAAAAGCTGGAGGAAGAAGGAAAAGGAAAGGATAATTGGAGTGATGGAATTTGTCTTCCAAAGTAGCTGTTACATGTGATGGAACCCTTCTGTCCTGGAGCTGGCTGAACACCTGCCCGCCGATGGGAAGCAATGAATGAATCCCTTATTTTGCTTTGTTTGGGTGCACGGCTTTTGCTTTACCTATTAAATTGTCTTTATCTCAACTTGTGAGTTTTTACACTTAGACCCTTCTGATTCTCTTACCCATCCCACTGTAGGGGTGTGAGTGAACAGCTGCATGGTGCCAACCTTCCTGCTGGGCTTAACACACAGCAAGGTGGTAGGGGACCTTTATATGTTATTTATGTAACAGGGAAGTAGGGATAAAAAACTTGCTTTGCAATTAGTTTTTGAGATGAAGCTAGATCATTGTATGAAAGGAGTTATGTCATATACTTTAGTAGCTGAGAATGGAGGGTAATCCAGGATGTTTCCTCTAGTTCTGTATTTCTAGATTGCCACATCCTTTTCCTATTGGGATGGATACATTCATAGTCCCTGAAAGGAACAGCACTTCTTTATCATGTATATTCATGGAGTGTTTTTTTTCTTTGTAGGTGTGGGATGCTTGTTCAGAAGCCATGATTGTTTTTGAGAAAGATGACTTAGATGACATGGGTTACATAGTGGAGAATGATGTAATTATGTCTGCTCTTACAAAACAGTTAGATGCAGTAGCAGGTAATGGACAACTTCTTTAATATTCTATTTCTTGCAGGGAGCTTTCAGTTACTTGCCTTCTGTTGCGTGTGCTAAGTTATGAGAGGGAGAAAGATAATTCATCTAACAAGTGATTCTGAGACACAGGCAGCTTCTTGAATTGGGGGGGAGGGAGAAATCTGTCTTCCAAAGGCTACACAGCAAGAAAGCAGTTGCATAGGTAGTTCTCCAGAGCACAGTTTCTCCAAAAATAGACTTAATGAAAAGATCTATAGCTTTCTATCCAGAGCAGGCTTGCAGTGACAAAGGGTTGGCCAGATGTGTTCTTTCAGGGTGCCTTGGGAATTGTAGGCTCAGCTCTTAGGGTGCCATTAAGACATGTGGCCTTTGCTCTTGTAGTGATGTTTCCTTTTTTCATTTCTGTGTCGTGCTGTGACTGCGGTACTTTGTGTTCCCATCAGACCGGGTGGAGGTTTTCTACGGGAGCAGAGCAGTCGGGTATACCTGGCCCCTTCCCACTCACAGCTGTGACACAAGCCCTTGGGTCCAAATTGAGTTAGCTGATGGACGCAGACTTCAGACCAAACTGCTGGTAACTAAACTTTTTATTTCTGTTGATCAGGCGTCATCTCTCACCCAAGTCCTTTCCACTGGATTTGGTTCTGATTCCGTGTGTGTCGCTCCACCCACGTGGAGGGCTTGAGTGAGGTGAGTGGCTAACTCTTGTCAGATGCTATGTGATGCGATGCGCAGCCTTTTCTGGACGTGATGCAAGAAGGCTGTACTGAGTTGGACAAGAGCAGAATGGGCCCCCTTTTCTGGTTTTTTTTTGATTTTTTTTTTTTTTTTTTTCCTGAATAAACAAACGCATACATGCAGGCTGAGTTTTGTAGACTGGAATACGGTCTGTCTTAGGAGCTGCTGAAGAGGTTGCTTTGTATCTCTTTGTTTTGCAGATTGGTGCAGATGGTCATAACTCTGTAGTCCGGAAAGAAGCAGAAATTAAGAACATTGAGCATCGGTATGATCAGTCAGCTGTTGTGGCAACTCTTCATTTGTCTGAGGTGAAACTCTGCTAATTGACTCTTCTGTAAACAGTAGAACAGCTTAAGCAGGTGATCCACGTCACTAGTTTGTAACTGTCCATTTGTTTCTTTCCACTGTAGGCCACAGACAATAATGTAGCATGGCAGAGGTTCCTTCCCACAGGGCCAATTGCGCTTCTCCCGGTAAGATGACTCATGGTCTCTGTAATTTTTTTTTTTTTTTTTTTTTAGTTTTTAGTCTGTTTTCTACTAACTTTACTTCTGTTTGTACCTTTCTCTGTTGGTTCTGTCTCTTAAGAATTTGTCCATCTCCCCATGACTTTTCAGTTATTGTGTTTCCTTTCCCCTCCTGCCCTCTCACTTTGTCCCACTTGTAGCAAGTTGGGTTGGAAGATTAAAGTGCAGAGGGACTGGTGTGGGGCAGAGCAGTGGGGAAATCTTTGCACTGATCATTTATTTTTGCTTCTTTTGATACGTACTCTTGACATTCTCTTGAACTAGCTGTCTGACACTGCCAGCTCTCTGGTCTGGTCTACATCTCATGAACATGCATCAGAACTTCTTACTATGGATGAGGAAAGTTTTGTGGATAGCATCAACTCTGCCTTTGTGAGTATCAGCCTTGTGGCGGGTGTGAGGCTCTGTTGTAATAATGAGAAATACAATGGAACCCTACAGCTGAAAGGATAGTCATGGGAGAGTTGGATTCTCAGGTTCCTTCCTCTGGCGAGGGTGATATTTAAAAGGCACTTAGCAAAGAAAGGAAGACTCCTTGGGATTGAATTAGGTTAGTTCTGAAAGTCACAGAAGAAGTGGAAATAAATTTCCAAACAGTGGGAAGGGTAGGCTTATCTTAGCTGGAAACTTTTCCTGAAATGGTGAAGATAGTTTCTTCTACTGCATAATTTTGTCCAAGTGATTAAAATTCAGTATTTGGAGCTCATTCAGATTTTTTTTTTCCAACTGGATTCTTGTGTATGTCTAGTTCAATTTAACATCTGGAGATCTGTTTGTTTTTTTCAGTGGAGCAATGTAAACCACACTGACTTCATTGATACTGCGGGGGCCATGTTTCGATCTGCTATTTCCCTCCTGAAACCCTCAGGAACTGCCGTCCGTCAGCTGCCCCCAAGCGTTGCTAAAGTAGATCCAGAGAGCCGAGCCATGTTCCCTCTCGGAATGGGGCACGCGACAGAATACGTCCACCACCGCGTGGCTCTTATCGGGTAAGGTCCCCAGTGGTAGCCCTTGTGTGAGAGGGTAGCGTGTGGTTAGAAATGATGCGAGTATAGTGACTTCTGGTCAACAAATTAGATGGTTAGAAATAATTTATAGTTTCAGTTTTACTTTATCCAGGCCTGGTTTGTACCATGTGCTCTTGTGCCAACCAAGTCCTTCTGTATAAGTAGCTCTCTGTCCATTGTGTGCGCTTTCTATGTACATTGTGAGATAATTATTTCCCTTTTCTGGTTTGTGTCCAGTGAAACAATCCTGTATCTCATGCTGGACCTGTACTTCCACAAACACTGGAGCAGCTGCTCTGTGTACCAGTCTGAGTTTTAAACTTGCCATTCTTGAACACAAATGACAAAACCTACAAATTATTCTGGATGGGATGTCATAGGTTCTTGTAGGGTAGTTTATAGAAATAGGAAAATATCTCGTCTTTTACATTCTAAGGTTGCATGGGCTTTTTTCTCCACCACAGCTGCAATCAATACACTGGTAGCTTATAGTAATTCCCACATGCCATATTACACTGCAGATACTTTTTTGTCTTTCCAGCTTGTGAGCCACTCTGCTTGGCAGCACTCTGTGCTTTATAGCTTGTTAAAGTGCATGATCTTACATTTCATACCCAGAAATAATTTCATTTCTTTAAGACTCTCTTATCAATGCCTGGCTTTGTCCTTTATAGAGAAGTCTGCTCATAAAAGCATTTGATTTTGGTTTTATTCAATAATGTCCCACTTTTCCTTTGTATTCATGTCTGTCTACTTTGTGTTTGTGAAATGTGCCAGTGATGTACCTCCAGTTGTGCTGAGGTCACTTACAGAAACATTAAGGCCTGTTCCACATGTGATCTGAGAGAGGACTTCAGCTAGTCACCTCTTTATAATTTTTCCTTTCAGAACTGCTTTTTGTTATCTCCCCTTTGTCTTGCTGCTTACAACTGGAGAGGCAGGCAGGTAGTTCAGCGTAGCAGGCAAGGAGGTACTGGGTAAAGCGCATGTGCTGCTGTAAGGTGGTGTTCGTTGCAAAGAGGTGAGGAGTGCTATACTGATCCCGTCTGGAGTTTGTCAGCTGTTAGAGCTTTCTTCAAGAAGGAATATAAATTTCTGTCTTTTCTTCCTCCAGGGATGCAGCACACAGAGTCCACCCACTTGCAGGACAAGGTGTAAACCTGGGCTTTGGTGATATTGCATGTTTAGCTCATCACCTCAGTGCAGCAGCCTTCAATGGGAGCGATCTGGGTAAGGATCCAGGACAATGAAGTGGCAGTAAGATGACTGATTAGTCTTACAGGCCTTCACTGCTAACAGCAGGACAAGCATTACCTATCTTGCAGGTTAAGGGTGCTGCTGGCTTGTGTTTGAAAGGCACAAGCACCTCCAAAGCAAAACTGTTCTGATGCACATTGGCTGTGGAGCAGTTACAGATGCAGTTTTCATCCCACAAATCTCAAAGCTGCTTTAAAACAAAATAAAAGTTCTGCAGGATGGTAGTTAAAGAGGTGGTGAGATGAAGACCACTATCTGGTGGAAGGAGGCCTTTATTAAGATGGGCCATTTTCTCTGTCCTGTGTTTTCAGTTGTCAGTGGAGAGGGAAGACTGCTATATAGATAAGATGCGCAATTGTTTGTGGCAAGTCAATATTAATAGGAGCACTCAATTATCTCTTCCAGGCTCTTTAAAACATCTCCTAAAGTTTGAGACAGAACGGCAGAGGCACAATGTCTCCTTGATAGCTGCCATTGATGTGCTCAAGAGGCTTTACTCCACAAGGCTGACTCCTTTGGTGTTGCTGAGGACGTGGGGATTGCAAGCAACAAATGCCCTGCCTCCTCTGAAAGTAAGAATCTCACTTTAGTGAGGGCCCTAGGAAGAGTGTGGAACCACTCTTGAAACACACACAAGATGTGAAGATTTTTTTTTTTTAAATTAAGCATTTTTCGTTGGAAAGTGCTACTTACTCAGACTGAGGTTTTGTGTCCTGAATAAGCCTGAGAAGTTCCTGACTGTGTTGAAACTGACAGCTCAGTCATAATTAGTTTCTCCTGCAGCACAAAGGAAGATAAGGATCTAAGTATGTTAGAAGTCATCAGAAGTCTTTGGCTTTATTGTGCTATGGCATGAAAATGTGGAACCTTGAACTGCATTCCAGAAATGCACTACAAAAAAACAGCCTTACAAAAACACATTTTCACTAAGATATCAAGTGACTTGACAGATGTGGTGTGCAGCTCAGATGGCTGTTTCTGTACAGTTTTGTCTTGCTAAATTGTTCCCTCGTGGCAGAAGTGCAAGTCTCAAATGGAAGTCACCCGAGGAAGGCAGCGGTGAGGAGGTTCAGTCTTAAACACAGACCCTCTCTTTGCAGCCTGTCTGCCTGAAGTCTGCACCGTCTTAACTTGGTTGCTGGATTTTCATGAGGTTCCTTGAGCCACCCGCTCTCTAAGCTCCCAAGCACCCTCAAAGTAGATTCCTTGTTTCTGGATTTGAATGCTTTATTCCACCAATCAAGTCACCTTCTTCCAGTTAAACACAGGTGGCCTGTTTCCTTTGTGTTAGAGTCATGGTTGAGACACTACATGAGTTGAAGAGCAGTAGACTGCTTGGGTGTAGTAGCTGCCGCTGACAATGCTGCTGCTTCAGTGCTCAGATTTTTTTTTTCCTGTTTCTGCCTTTAAAGCAGAAAACCAAATGAAGACCGCTTTTTCTGAGCACAGAACCTGTTGGTAACACCTGTTTTGTGTGGCTTGGGAGGGAAAGGAATGTTGCAACTTCTTCCGTTTTCTAGTGTACAGGGGTGGGTGCTCTGCACTTGGCTAGAAAGGCCAACAAAGAACTGTTGTTCATATATTTAAAAAGGAACACGTCTACAGCTGCTTTCTAGAATGTATGCTTACTACCAGTTTACAAATCACTTATCTTTTTATTTCCCCTTTTTAGGAGCAAATCATGGCTTTTGCCAGCAAGTGATCTGTTGTCAGTTTGGAACAGCAGCTTGCCAGGGAATGCATTGCCCTTGGAAGGACCGGGACTGACTTGAAACTTTGAATTGTGTTATTTTAATTTAAAATAAAACTGAGGGATTGAGCTGTGTATTACATCATCCACTGGTTTGTGCAAAAGTTCTGTCTCACCTGCTCTCCTCAAGAGGATTTGCAGTCTCTTCCTGTAGTACCATGATGTCTTCAGCCACAGAACTGTCTGTACAATGTGCTTTTAATTTGGGCCTTTTGAATTGAAGACAGCTGAATTGTGGAAATTGTGGAATTGAAGACAATTGAATTGTGGAAACAGCTGTCTTTTGGCAAACGCAGTGCTGAATTTTGCCAGCTACACTTTCTGCTGCTTAATTACTTTCATTTTTTCTGATGTGATTTCTAGAGCTGTAGTGTCACTCCTGGGATCCTAGCACTTTCTGGACTCAGAAAGGAGGGGTAGTTTTCAGTAGAGGAGAGCCAACTCATGATGACAGATATGTTTTAAAACTGGTTTGTTTCTTTCACCCTTTTCCCTACCCTTCTCTTGGTGCTTTATTTCATGTTTTTTCTTGTGGAACTGGTGAGTCTTAAGGGCTCTGTGAAAAAGAGATGCAAGACAACAATAATATCTAGGAAAGAAAACTGCACCACAACATCTTGAATAATGTTAAAAATGCTTTAATTACTAAAATAGATATTCAAGATATTCTGTCTTAGGTTCCAAACACCAGCCTCTACATTAGACATTTGACGCTCGCAACATTAAGTGAGCACTGCCCATGGGCAAGATTTACACATATGGTTAACTACTCTTGGGAATTAACAGCAGAAAGAATGAAACATAAGGTTTGAACTGAAAGCCATTACTTGTGCTTCTTCAGGCACTCATATCAGGCAGTTCCTGTTAGAGACTGGCTAAAAGACGTTAGGAAGAAGATAAAAGTCAGGGCTGCAAGTAGGACTCTTTTACTAACAGGCTGCTGAGTCTTTAGTTAAGCTAATAAATAATCTCATTGCACTAGGTTAAGTGTGAGGACTTGACTGGCTTCTCTAGATCCCCCACCCACCTTGAGTAGTTCAGATGTAAACAGCAGGGGCCTAATTCTGCAATTTCTCACAAAAGAAACCTTTAGCTGAATTTTTGTTTCTCTCCTGACTGCAGGATCAGGCCCCTTGTAGAGAGCAGCGGTTATGCTTCAGTTAATGAATTGTGCCACTGACCAAGGAAGGCCCTGAGCATTCAGATTTCATGCAACTTTGGTGCTGGGAAGCAGCTGCTCCCACCTAGCATTTGTAGTACCGGAGTCTGAGGCAAAGAATGCAGAAAATAAACTTCCTCTGCAGGCTACCCGTCTTGTTCTAGAGCACCCTTCCTTCAGACAAAACCCAGCCCCTCAGTCCTCCTCGGGGCCAGCGTCTGTGCAGTTGGCAGGTACACTGCTGCTGGTTGTTCCTTATGCATCACATCCCACCTTCTGTCCCGTTTCAAATACAGCCTCACTGCTTATGCCTCGTAGCCCCAAGATGTGGTGAGAGTTTGTCATAGCACTGGCTCAGACTGAGACTTTTGGATCATTACCTAGGAGTGATGCAGCCTGGCTAGTAACTGCTGCATCCTACTCTGTGCTCTTTGAGAATACAAAAGTGAATACAGTTGTTCACTGAAGACAAAATGAATGCATTCGTCCTGCAGACCAGACCATGTACTAAGTTTTTTTTACTCTCCAGGAAGGAGAGTAAGAAATATTAGTGGTTGAGAAGAGGCCACAATGACTTTCTTCATGTTCAAACAGAAGCTCCTAGTGAGAAAGGAACAGAAGTTTGATGTGACACTGAGGAATTTCCCAACATGGATCTCAAAACAGATTATGGTAAGGAATAGGACAGGTAGGATGAGCAGGTCACATTTGAAAGAAACAGCCTGAATTTACAGCAAGGTGTCAGTGGTGGGACAAGTCCAGTTAGCTCCAGCCCTTGGTCTCCTGTTGCTGACTGAACTTGTTAAAAGCATACCTTGCACCCTGGCACTGTAAAACCTGAGATGTGAGAAGGGGGTAGCTTAGCCAGCCACAGTCAAACTTGTGCTGCTAACTAGAGGAAGTGGACTAATGTTCACAGTAAGGCAAATTTCTAAGTCTTTGAAAAGATTTCCAGGTCTGCTTTAAAAGATTAGCGAGGGCCTGAGTGCACTACTTCCTCCCCTTGCTGGGAATTACCAATTATTTTCAAATCCGGTTTGCAAAGAAGGTAGCGTGAAGGCAATCTTTGGTTTTACAGAAGTGGGAAAGGTGTGTTATAGCAAAGAGGTAAGTGCAAGTGCCTGACAGGAAAGTGTTCATCACAAGAGAGTGGACAAAAGCCTTCCTTAGTCATGTAACACCTCTGTTCTTTTAATTGGGGTAAATTCATCTTGATGTTACACATCCCATGGTGAGTAGAAGATATTAAATTTTTGCTAAATAGGAGCAAACAGATGAGCTAGCTGCCAGCTATTCCATGGGGTGGAAAAAGTTGTCCCTACAGCTGTTTCTATTTAGGACAATGCAAGGTCTGCACCTGAAGCCTGAAGGTATTGGAGCCATCTTGATTTTCTTTACAGCCAATTAAACAAGAAACCCAGGATTCTACAGGCCAGCTTTCTGGCCTGACAAGATGCTTTATTTAATATATTGATCTTTCATTGCTTCTATGTGTTTGGTGTGAATGACAGCAAAATCCACTTAAAATTGTTACTCAAGAAGCTTTGTGCTATCCTGACAGAACTCTTGGGGTTCCTCAACAGCTCCAACCCCTTCATTGGATGCACTGTTCCTAAAGCCCTGCTATATATAATAAATATAATTCCAGAGCAATGCAGGGCTGCATACACATGGGTCCAGCTGCACCATACTGAATTAAAGACAATTTTAAATGGGCAAGGGATAAGCAAACAAGGGATAAGAAAGCAAAGCTACCTCTGCTCTTGTTCTTCCTCTGCTTCTGATGCTAATGTCACTCTCCCTATTTTCATCTATTAAGCAACTGAAAAAACAACTTGTTTCACCACAGCTCTGCATTTGGAGGCAGTTCCTAAGGAGAATGCAGGAAGCAATAAGCCCACACTTTCAGATGGGAAACCACACCTTAGAGCTCACTCTGACAAAACGGGCAGTGGTGTTCTAAGAGCTCGCTGGCCCAGCAGCTCTCCCGGGCCGTGCAGTGCTTATTTCCCTTATGCTGGTGCTACAGTCGACTCTGGTGAGCTGATTTAACTCAAGCTTGGTGTAATGAATGAGTTCACTGAAGAACCTGAGGAGCATCAGCATCACAGGAAAGGCAGCTGTTGGAGCACCCTGCTGAGAGCAGAGAAATGGAATTGCCTCTCACAGCAAAACGAGCTCTTGGATCAGCCATTTCAGCTGGCTGCACCCTTCGTGTCTTCATGGGTGTAATGTGACAAGCATTTCTTTCGGCAGTGCAGTTTAAATTGGTGGCAGTGCTGTCTAGTTGTGCCAGCACAATGCGTTACAACTACATGCTACATGAATCACGTTGTCAGGTCTGGTAGCCAGATGTATGGTATAGCGGCACCGACCCGTAAAAGGCAGCAAAACAAACACCAACAGCCAGGCACACATTCTGCTTAGGAAACAACTGCTGCCTAAAGAAATGCTTGGTATGTTACAACCTACATTTTAGCCAACATGTTTGCCAAAACCATGCCCAAAGTGTGCTTGTAGCAGGCCCCTTCTTGAAAGGCTGGAGTCTTTGCAATGTATTAGCTAACAGCGGGGTACTTGGAACGCTGAGGCTGGCAGCATCCAGAGTCACACACTTTTCTCTGAATGACTTGATGCCATCTTTAACTTCTGTATTTAACATCTCAAGAGCAAACTTGTGTATGTTTAAAATAAAAGGGGCGGGGGGGGAATCACGTGTCTGTAGTCTACCACCACATGCCAGATACTCTGTGCTTCTAGCAATGGGATGCTCTACAATGTGCTGGTGAAAGCCGGCTTTGAGCCCCTTGCGGATACTCTGCTGGAGTTTAGGTCTCTTGACTTTCAGAAGGCAGCTTCTGGATCATTTATGGCAATCACAACTATAAATCATACTGCGGCAACTCTCATTATGCACTGTGCCAATCCTGTGTGAAGATCTGTTCTAGAGCTTTGGTCCATGTTCTGCTCTATGACCAGTTCCAGCTGAACAATGTACCTGGAGATTTCAATTCACTTTCTCAGCCTTTCAGAAATGCTGAAGTCCACAGGAATGACACAGCTCAGTGGGTTATCCCCAGAGACTGCAGCAGGTGAAAAGTAGCACCCAAAGTCCAGCTTGTCTCTATGTTGTTCACTTTCTTTGTTAACTATAAAGGAAGAAAAATAAGTTGTTGCTAGCAGTTGTCTAAATTCGTATGTTGCAAATATGACAACAACTACATGTAATGACCCTGGAAATGAACTAATGCATGTTGATTGATGATAGAAATTTGGAAGCTGGCTTTGTGATTTAACTGTTTTTCTCACCTGTAAGAGCGTGTTGTCCCTAAATCCAAAACCTTCCTTCAGTAAAGCAGTGATGTAAGCAAGATCCATGCAGAGGAAAGGACTGGCTGAGTTGTACCTTTCCATATTATCACAGACTAGAGATGGAAGAAAAAAAAAAGAGATCTCAGCAAAATAAAGGAGCTTTTATCCACGTTATACACTTGAACTCACCTCAAGCCAAAGCCCCCTAAAACAACCCACCCACTTCTATTAATGGATACATATGACACATGGTACATGCTACCCAGCTGTTTTGTAACACTGGAGAATAACCGTATAGCACTTCCAGTTTCTCTTAACTCTATCAGAAGGACAGCTTTTATTACAGCAACATAATCCACACACTTATTTTGAAGCCTGAATCCCTGCTCAACTGATAACTGGCAGGGAGAACACAGCATGATCTGTCTTGGTTGTCTAATCTCCAGAGATGGCTCCAGCAATGGACTCTACCTTCTAGGCTGGCAGTTTCTTTTAATTTTCTTCCAACCACATCCAAGGACATGAAAGAGGCTACTGCCCAACCAACCACTCACTGCAGCTAAGTCAAGGCGCCACAGTAAGTGTGACAGTGACTCAGAAATGGATTTACACTAAGCGTTATCTTCTAGACATACTGTTACTGCCCTGTTCTACAAGCATCAAGAGCAGGGTTCATTTCTTTTAGGAAACTGATAAGCAGCAGCTTCCTACTATTGAAATGAGAAAGAGGAGTGTTAATTTATGATCACAGAATTGATCTGATGCTCTAAAGCTAAATAAATGGTTTGATGGTGTTAGATAACAGCTGCATCTTTGGAAATGAGCTCTCTTATTATCCAGGGGGGGAAACAAACACCCCACACTCAAACTTTAGACCCTAATCCTCCTATTCCAAACCATTCGGATTTCTAGGGAGATTAAGTTTAATTGAAAAATCATCAGATTTAGGTAATATTTTAGAAAAAAGTCATTCCTGTACTACAAAATTCAGCATCTTCTGATGACAAATATGGTCTGCTAATCATCATGAGGACGATCACAATTCAGAGGCAATGTCTTGCTCTGTAAGCTAAGGTTTCCGCCATCAGCTGCTGCAAGGCAGCACACACACTCCTGCTGCAAGGCTGCAAGGCAGCAGCTCCTTTTTCACAGGAGGAGGTACAAAACCAGAACAAGCATTCAGGAAAAAAGCCAGGGTGAGGGAAAGGAATGCAGAAGAGGCTGTCAGACTTAAGCTCTGCTCTCTCCTCCATTTTGTTAGAGATTAAAAAGGATTTAAGGCGACACTTACAGAAGTCAGCCTTGTTTTAAACTCAGAGAGCTGCAGTCTGACAGCAGGAGCTCTTGATACAGCAAACTCTCTTTTGTACTGACATTTATGAACTGTCATCTCCCTTCTCTCCTGAACACAACTGGGAAGCTGCTAATACTTTGTTTCCCCTCGTTGCTCTATCAGTGCTTTCTTCTGCAACAGTTACAAGTGTCGGCTAAAGAAAGGTAATTAGCATGACAAGGAAGGTGTAAATGGAATAAGGCTAAACAAACTTTTTTTTTAAAGTCAAACTCACATTAGGTACTGCCTACAGACATTCACATTTTTGTTATTTCTCAACCCCACCAGTTTCGGAAGTCTCATGACAGTTACCTTCTTTGGCTTTTCTTTCAAAATCTTTAACTTCCAGAACACCTCCTCGTTCATAATCTGAAAAGGAAGAGGTGAGAAAACATCATAATAAACTTGAAAGCATTTGTGTTCTATATCTAAGTTGTCCCTAGAGTGCAACTTGGTCATGCTGGGCTAAGAGTGAGATCTGTTGGTAACAGAGGACAGAGCTGCAAGTATCACCGGAGCTCAGAGCACAAGTCTCTTCTGCTGAACTCTGAACATCGAACTGCACTGACAGATACACATTCCCTGAAGGCATTTCATGTATTTCTCAACACCGTCCCTCTTCACTGCTTCCCATGGCTCCAGCCTCCAGGGTTCCTCTGTCTACCTTCTGGTTGACATGCTCACACCTAGTAGGTTATCCCAAACCAATTTACCAATTAGGTTGGTGTCAACTGCACGATCATAGTAATAGGAGAAAGCATAGAAGGAACTTCCACGAATCTCATCTGGTTGGTGTAGTTTCCCTTTCACAACCTGGAGTACTTCCAAGTAGCAAGGCTTGAATCCTGTTTCTCCTGTCAGGACAAACACAGATGGGGTGAGTCCAAGAGCCATATCCAGGTGATGGAAGAATCAGTGGCAATAGGATGAAAAAGGTGAAAAGCAGAAATGAAAGCATCAGAAAAGGTGAGAAGAGCTTATACATTGCTTCTGTAATCCATAATGGCACCTGCATGTAGGCAAGGACTCTAGATCGCCATCAAGTGGAACTGGTTAGAGCAGATCATAGCAATATCTGAAAGGTGTGCTGAGCGAACTAGCAGTAAGTGCATGAAAAGCTTCCTCCACATCAGGCAAAACTCCCATTGTTATGTTCTGTGGTCTACAGACCTACAGACCACAGAACATTTCATTTACTTTTGCTACCACCTGCCGGATAAAACCTTAATTTCCCTCCCCATCACGTCATCATTTTATCAACCCACATACACCAAATCTGCAAGTCAGTTGTCACGTTTCCCTGTTGTAAAGCAAAGCAACACAAGTCACCAAAGGAGTGTGTTCTAGGCACTGATGGCAGCAGCTTCACCCTCTGGATGCAGCACTAGGGATCGTATCTTAAGAAACAGTTCCATGAGTGAGACAGATACACTTTGGCCTACCAGTTATTGTACCCTAACACAGCCCGAGTTTTTGTATTTAGCTCAAAGCCTCAGAAAAAACTCTCACAAGAGAACTTGTACACAAGAGAACAAGTAATTTCACGTTTCCTATACAAGTAGTACTTGTAATAAGAGATCAGAGTCAGAATATGGACAGTACAGGCCAGCTACTCTTAAAGCCTCAGATTTTGCTTTGGCTCTGTCAAAAGTCCACGTTACGACTGGACAGGTATCCTTCACAACACAAGGTAACTGATGGAGTATTTGCCAAGAAAAATCTCAGATTCTGGAGACAAGACATCTTACAAGAAGCAACAAGTCTCCTTAGCTTACCTTCTTTGTTGCCACCATACTGGTATTTTACTCCCCCAAAATGCCACTCTGCCTCCAGCTGCTTTGGCAAACAAGAACTGCGGAACATTTGTCCATCCACAGCTGGAATGAAACCAGAGGAGAGAGTCAAATAGTTGTCAATAGTCAAATAGTTATCAATCAATATGCAGAACCAGAAAAGGCTGAAAGCCTTATTAAGGTCTTTAAGCAAAAGTAAGAAAATCTGAACTGATAGATGCTGCACATGATTATGAATTATGGACCAATCTCAGTTGGGAAAAGTTGTGCCTATTTTGCTCTGTGAGCTACAGAGAGGCTGGGCTTGTCATTTGTTAATGAGAGCTAAATGGTACAAGGATATCTGGATAATGCCTGCTCACCACAGAACACAAGAAACAAGAGAGGTAATAAACACACAGACAGACAAACCCTAACAAACAGCAGATAACCAAAACAAAACAACTGAGCAACAAAGACAAAAACTCCTAAGATCAATGGCCACTACAGGAACCACTGAATGTACCCTTGCAGGGTTCAACCAGAAATACTGTAACTGATGAGAAAAAAACATGATTATTGTGGCCAGTATAGGTCTCACAGGAAAAGCAAACTTCTTACACAGTGAATGAACGGGATTATGGGACTGTGCAAAATTTACTACAGGAGGTTTAGGGGCAGGCTCAAATGCAGGGAAAGGGGCAAGCAAGGGATCAGGGAAGCACAAGTGTGGGAAAATGGAGGGGATGGTAAAAGAAGGCAATTGCAACTAAGCAGGCAGCTGGCCAGTGTGCTTTTCCAGCTGAACCTTGTGACCAGTTACTGCAGTCTGTCCTATATTCTTCTTAAATTCTGTTCCAAACTATTTTTGAGTACATCTCAGTAATTAACACAAGTCCATCTAGCTGGCAAGTGTGAATCCAGATGGTGGAAAGACCCCAGATACTGTCCAGAGACTGGACAAAAGGCCCAAGGTCTGGGCATGAAGACTGGAAGAACTTAAGTCCTGGGTCAGAGACTGGAAAGACTCAGGAACGTGAGTATGGATTCAGGTTTGTGAGTGACACTGTGTGTGAAATGCTCATGGACTTCAAGCTAGACCAGTCAGTGAATCCTAGAGGAGGCCTGGGGGAACACAGCAGGCTAGGCAGATTCCAGGGAAACCTATAATATAAAGTGGGTTTGGCCTGAGCAGCAGTCCTTAGGAAAAGGATCTATTAGTGCTGTTCGTGCTTCTATGGATACTTGTAGAGCTGTGAGTTTGTGGCTGGCCATGTCTATATGGTGTTTGCGTATTCCCATAGGTGATTTTCTGGAATTTGCACTCAGTCTCACTGCTGGCTCAACCTGGAAATAGGGAAAAACAGCTGTCTCACAAGATACCTCCTTAACAAGAGGTAGCCTGTTTCCAGACCGATCTATACCGGTGAAAATATAGAAAAGCACGGGATACAGAAGCGAAGACACAGGAAATTGACTGCTGACACAAGACTAAGTCCAACTATCTCTTCAAAAATCTTGGATGTTTTATGATACAACCATACCTTCCACATTCAAAGCTCCAAGCGTTGCTAGTCTGGCAGCTTTTAGTCCAAACCCCAAATAGCTGCAAAGACAGACATTAGAGTTTTAATTCTTGCACATCTGGTATACTTCACCCATAGCCTCTGCCTAAATCCTGGAACACCCAACCCAAGTTTCCTTCCTCTGCTATGCACAAGGCTCCCCTCTCTAAGACAGAGGGCTGCCTTTGCCAGAACAATGCCAAGTACCAAAAGAGTGACACAAACCCAAGAGTTACAGAGACCTGTGAAATGGGTAAATCTAAAACTGCAGAAAGTGGTTAGAGCTGATGTGTCATTTCTACAAGACATTCATGAAAGTAAAAATGCACAATCTTAAAAATGCAGGAGAAAGAAGTGGTATGTGAAGAGTGCATGGGGAACAGAATGGGCCATTCTTCTGCCAGACACATAAGACTTTATGCTCTTAGGGCAGAACTAACAGGAGAACTGCAGAACCTCCCACTAAATGGGAGCTGTGCCTTCGTACGAAATGCACCTCTGTTTGACTCCACAGATTACTGCTATACTCATCACAAGCTAGAACATGAACAACATTTATGAGAATGTCATTACAGGTTGCTGGCTTCAGCAGCACAGCTGGATTAAACACGTGTTGGCCTTTATTTCCAGCTCTGGTTTTGGCTTGTTATCCCTTTAGTCATGTCAATACAAGTGTTTACAGAATAATTAGAGTTTAACCTCCAGCTCCCTCACTTTTAGGAGACTTTCAACCCCAATTACTTTAATTGATCTAATGGACTGTATTGGTGGAATACAGCAACCAGTTACACCAGCAAATGTAAGCAGCAGGAGAGTGGGGAATATTAAACCAGTTTTGCTATCAAATAAGCATATTCTGGAACTGACTGAGATTATAATCTTCACCCCACTAGTAATGGGCTGAGACCAAGTCTCTATTATACATGGTTGAGTTCTCATTGGACTGTAAGTCATGCAGGTAAACTCTCTGGATTTCACTGCAGACATCTCAGAAACTGGTCAGCTTAATGCAGTAAGCACAATTATATTATTCCAGACCAAATATCCCCTCCAATTGGTTCAAGAATCTGTTGTGTTCCATGGTCTGCATCAGCTGCCTGTGGTTGTCTCTCTTTGGTTTACAACAGTCCAGGTTTTACTTTTCGTCCAGCTGCTGATAAGATGTGCTATTTCAAACTAAGAACTAAGAAGGAAAAAGTCCTCTTTCCAAATCTCTGACCAGGTTTAGTTCTGACTACTGGCACAATAGTGACTCTCTTCATTTGACAGATAGACTAATATTCCCTTGCAGTGATATTAACCACGACCCTGGAATGTTTCCAGTCAACTAATGTCATGTTCCACTTCAACTAATATTTCAAGCAGATAAGAAAATTAGTAAAAAAGTCACACTCCCACCAGCTGGATGACATGGCCATTTGTGGTTAGCTCAGGGGCTGCAGAAAGACTGATTTCCCCAGTGGAGACAGCAGCCTTTTTGCTCCTCACCTGTGGGTATAGAGCTTGTAGGTGCTATTAAACATTTCAAATGAGGTAAGAAAATCGCCAGGGGTTTCCTTCAAAGTTTCCTAAAAGTTAAGTAAAAGAAGAAATCTTTTAGTTACTATAACGCAACAAAGAATAACCAACTTCGATGTGATATCACAGATATACCCACAGGGTTTACTGCACACTTGTCTGATCTGCTTTGAAAACAAAAACCAGTTTTCCAATGGTGCCTACTATTCTAATATCTGCAGCTTTTAACACTGAGTTTATTTATATGCATTTTTGTGTTATTTCAGTGTATAATACAGAAGCACAACAGATTGGGATGAAAATACTTGCTAACCCAGGATACTTGAATTTTTTCAGAGTACTTATGTGCTAGTCCATAGAGTCCAGAGTGCCCACCGAACTCTGCTGCACTAGAAGTGCTATGACCTTTCACAAGTCAGACTAGACATCTCAGTTCAGGAACTCAGAAGAATTAAAAATGCAAAGTACAGCCCACACTTTCACCATGCTAAATGTCATGCTAATACTCAAGGAAACACTGTGACTTCTCACTCCCAGTTTTAGGGCTGCTTCACCTCCTAGTTTAAGGGCTTTCCTCTAAATTAACCTCTTGTTTCACCACCTCTACTTTCCCTCCTTTCACAGTCCTCCTTCTTTACGCACCTCTGCCCCACTGGTACTCAGTCCCTACCTTCTTGCCAGACTAGCTCCCATATTATTGTAAATCCGAACCAGTTTAGGGCCCATTTACTGTTCCTTTGTTTCCAGTCTCCAAGACCTCAAACCCAGTATCTGTCTCTCCTCTGCTAGTGACCTCATTCTCCCATCGCTTCTTGGCCCTAAACATTCATACCAGACACTGTTACCCTGGGCCAAGCAGCAGAATCTCAGAGAGGACTGAAGCTGCAGAGTCCCCGTGGTTACTATTCAAGTAACCAGATACAGCAAAAAGCACCAAACAGAGCTGGAATTGTAGAGTCCTAGACAGAAGCCTCCTCAAAGGTGAAAGAGATTCAGCAGTATTCAGCTCGAGTTTCTCCTGAACAAATACAAACTGAAATTTGTTTTGGGCATCAGGTAGGTTTTAATTGGAATGGCAGTCACATCCTTCACCCAACACACCCAGACCCTGCCACATTTTGAGTTCTGTTGCTAAACCTTACATCACAAAAACTTCTAAACACAGAGATATTGGGAAAAAAAAAAAAAAAAAAAAAAAAAAAANAAAAACAACTGGCATTTTTCGTGCCCTACTTTCACAAAAACGTAGAAAACTTCACACCCCTCCCATATCAGGCAGGCACCAGATAGACAATCTCATCATGATTATGACTACCTTTCAGTTGCTTATAACTTTGGCAATAATACCATGAAAAGCATAACACCAGCTTGCAGTTACCATTACATGTCCTCTATTTGCTTGTAATCTATATTTCATTATGGAACCTTGCTGTTATGGTATTTTGTTCAAAATGAATACAAGAGCTAACATGTGACTGTATTGGATTACAGAAAGGGAAAAACACCCTCTGCAAATCAAAGGGAGAAATCCCTGCTAATTCCGCCAGATGGGAAAAACTCTTCAGAAACATACTGAGCTATGTAGTGTGGTTTTCACATGAACTTGACAACACAGGCGAGAAGCAGACAGTGTACAAGCAGACAACATGAACCTTGACATCCACTCTGCCCTATATAGTCCCACCGTTGGTCCTGGTCAGTAGCAAACCCTTGAGGCCTTTTCCTGCAGGGCTCTAAGGAGATGTTTGAATGCTGAGCTGCAGTTCAGCTTACTTCACAGCTCTATTTATTCTCCAAAACCCTGACATACAACACCCTTTCCTGTTGGTCCAGTGCCCACTTGAGCAGGTGTTATCAACACAAAACAGAAGGCAAGCCCAGAGCGGTCGATGCTTTGCTGAACAGGATAAGGTTGCACGTCATGTTTCAACATGACCCACCACTGCAGAACTAAAATATCCTGATATGAAAACCGTGTGTTTTGTGGGCCCCAAACAACCTTCGAGAATCATAATTTCTGTAAACAAAAAAGGTTAAACAAAGGACTCTTTCAGAAAGAGAGACAAAAACAACTTCACAATATCAAGGTATAGAATGCTACGGTGCCCTTCCAATATCCATGTAATATTCCCACACAAACTGTAGGTCTGAGTCCCAGTTCAAACTGTTTCTGAAGAGTTATAGAATGCCTGACAAATCCAGCAGAGGTGGGCTGAAGGGCACAGAGGGGAATTCTCAAAGAAAATGAGAAAAAATTTCTAAGAAAACAAAGAGGTATTTGCTGTACTATTATAAAAGACATTTGCCCCATGAGATATTTCCCTCTAAAATTTAGTGAGGATCTGGTGTCAGACGGAGAAAATAAAAAAAGATAACTCAGAGCAGACCACAAATTCCTTGTAATATGCAAGAATACTCCCTGGAAATGCTCTACATTTGTTGAATACAAAATAATTGTCTGCATTAATGGGGCTTTTCCAGCCTGGGTCTAGAAAACAAAAGCTTTTTCTCTTTGTTTTTACACATTTGCTTCCTTTCTTTTTTCCTTCTTGTTATCCAGGCTCCTTTGTTTGTAAGTGCCTATCAGCCAACAGCTGATGTCAAAGCGAACAGAAATGCAGATGTTCTGTACACCACAGATGTTCTGCTTGTGCCACTGCTGACAAAATGATATCAGAGAGCACAGCAGTGTTCTCTCTCCACTGCCCTGCAATCCCAAACCTGCACGCTTCTAACCACTCCTCACCTCAAACCGTGGCAGGAATGTGATTTGGGTTGAGGCTCCTCCCAAGTCCAGCGTCCCAACAGTGTGCTGGTTTTGGCCAGACAGCTGCCCTGCAAACAACATGACACTCAGAACAGCCCCAAGTGCAAAACGCTGCATGCACGGTCAGGCAGCCACCGAGTCATCACATTATCACCGCAATACAGGAGGGCTGAGCTGGCCTTCAAAGACAAAAAACATCACAGAGAAAATGTAGGCAAACAGAAGGCATTACAAAAAGAATCATAGGACTTTCTTCCTGGATTCCAATTTAACCTCCAAAGAGAGAAAAGCAGATAAATCTCCAGGCATCCAGCAAAAGCTGAAAGTAAGAGACGTATCTCCTGCAGAAGACTGTCAGGGAGAGTCCGTAAATTCTGTTACCCCCATACAGCTGATCAAGAGCAGTAGGGGAGAAAGGACAGTGACAGCAGAACCAACTATCATCATTTCTTGTCAACCAGAGCAGCTTTTTTGCTGCTCAGTACTAGAGTACTGATTTTCTCTTCACTAGATCGCATTCCCAGAAATCCTTAGAGCCAGCAGGGCTAAAGGACCTGTGCATTCCTTGTTACACCATTTTAATTGCATACTTCATGAAGAATATTGTAAAACATTGTTTCCCACATTCTAACAGATCAGCAGTGCCACTCCCCTACGTATGTTACAGAAACCAGCTTGCCAGTGCCTCCCAGTTCTGAGTAAATCTTGGCACCTTCTGAATTAAGATGCCTCTTCTTACTACAGGTGTGGCTCAGCCTCTGGAACATGGTCTGCCCAAGACAATCCACTGCTTTAGCACTGGTGCTACAGTGGAGAGGAAAAGCAGGACATGGAAACCACGGTAGAGGAACTTAGAGTGATCACCTCCACAGGAAAGACTCAAGTTCATATTTAAAGAGAAGTTATACAGAATCAACTACCTGTCAAAAAGTTCACAGTGATCCAGGCTAAAATTCCTGCAAAGAGTGGAAAAAAAAAAGTCACCACTGAATACTCCCACAACCTCCTGCCCACCCTTACCACCCCTCCATGTTTTTTATTTACCTACAAATCATTACTAACTTAATGCAACCACCCCATACTTCAGAGATTAATTCAAACTTATAATTAAGTGATATGATGCATTATTAATTCATTAAAATCTCATAATATGGGATAGGCAGAACATTTGTAATAACCATGCAACTGCAGCACGCACAAGTCATGTCTGTTATCCAAACAATATACAAAGAAGTAACGGGCTGACACAATGCACAAGATTCCTTGGGCACTCCTCCCCAACCAGCATTTCAATTCCTACTCTGACAACGCCTACATACCACTTTGTGTTTTAATCTGGTGGGTTTTGTATTTACACTACAGACAGAGTGGCAACGAATAAAACACAAACAATTCCTCTGACTCCAGCGTGATTCTCACCCAAACACAGGCAAACATGTGACGGTAGAAGAAGTGGGATTTTTAAATAAACCTTGGCAGGCTACACTGTGCTCTATTACGCCTCATTGGTCCTGCTCCCTGTCAGTGCAACACTTCTCCCTTCAATACAGTTCACCCGTTAATTCTAGTGACATACTATGCATTGCACCATACTGCATCAAACACTTGCAGACCTTTTGTTACTCCTTCTTTTCTCTTGACCCATACAGACAGATTTTGCTGTTTAATCTTCTTCCATTTACTAGTTGTTTAAGCATTGTGATAATTCTTTTTGCTTTCCTTGAACACCTTCCAAACTGGCAGCATATCTGCCATAATGAAGCGTTCAGAACTGAATGTAACATCACAAATGGCTCTTATCAGGCATCCACACTGAAGGATTATTACCTGCCTGTTCTCTAAGGTAATATGTCTGGTATGCAGCCAAAATGCTACAGTGGTTGGTTCTGCAATGCAAAATCATCTCTCACTCCAAACCTACAACATACTTCACCTTTTCTTGTATTTTAGGTTATCTCCTTTGCTACTTTACTTGCTGCGTTTTTCCAATCAGATTTTTTTTTTTAGTTTTATGATGTATTTACTTAACTAATTTTAATACTTGCCAATTATCTTTCATTCTCCTCTAATATGCCCAATGCTTCCAAGCTTATATAAAAAAATTGATGAGCTAATAATAATAGACTATTTTTAATACTGAAATGACAGCATTTACCAGCACTTTCCAAAAGCTCCCTAGCTTGCTATATATCATCATGTAGCCTTTCAGGGGTGGACACCATCTTTTTTCCACCAGTTTCCAAGAGCAGGCTTCAGCTGGTTAGTCTGCATACCTATTTCTCAGATGAGGTCCTCTTCTGGAACCTCAGAAGGTTTTGGATGAAACTGCATCTAGCTAACTCATAAAACTCGTTGTGTATCTGCTTTTGTAGCCTAACAGATGACCAAGTAATCAACACCTCCAAAGAAAAGCAGGGTTGAATTGTTTCAAACAGAGCTAGAAACCTTTTATTTTTTCTCTCCGTTCAGTGAACATTTCACTTTCCTTCTCATGTCCATAAAATACCTCTCTTTCCAATACTCCTCTTTGCTTTCGCTTTTTCCTCCTTCTAAAACATACCTTCATGAGACCCGTCCATGATGCTAACACTGTCCTCTGGAACAAGAAACGGTGATTCCTCAAAGACTTCTCTCACCTGAAGAAAGAATTATTAGATTCACTGGTCTTAAGAGTCTTGTTCTGCTCTGAGGGTGACAGAGAAAGCTTTCTTTTTCACAGCAGTATAAGAGAAGTGGGTGGAGAAGACAAAATTATTCTTCTTTCAAGGGCCAGGAAAGAAAGAAACAAGTATTGCAGGTCTCTCTCCCCATGCCTCTTATCGACATCAAGACAGAGCATTTCAGGACCATACAAGAAAGTCCGTAAAGCCCATGAGTTTCATACTATCACTGGATTACAGTCACTTTTCACAGCTGAAATTCTCTTATGCTCAATAGAATGGATAACTGAATCATGAAAGAAGAAAGAGGGAGAGCAGTACTAGTGCATCCAGAAGATCTCAGCATTACCTCTAAAAGCAGAGCCTGAGCTTTCTCCTCCGACAGCAAGCGCAGTCCAGCTGTGGCTTTTAACACTACCGGGGTCTTCTTCCAGAGATGAGGCGGCACAGCATCTATGGCCATGTCCAGCAACCTTCTGACACTTTCAGCACCCTAAAAGGAAAAAGATCTTGTTTTACTTATGGTTTTCTCCTACCGGCCACCAGAAAACAGGCCTCCCAATTCTCCCTCAGTGCTAGTGAAACCAGTATTCGACAGCAGAATATACCTCACCCATCCCCAAGATAAGGACAAAAACTGTGCTAGACAGCTCCTAAGAACCTTAGAGAGCGTGTCTGCATTGGAAGGGCAAGTGTATTCAGATATGTATCTTAGGTAACAGAAATGTCATTGTTTGTGGAAAATGTTATTTGAAAGGATGGAGGGAGGTGACAGAACTGAGTATCTGACTAGACATCTTGTAGTATGATGAAACTGAATGGTACAATTATTGAGTGAAGCTGCAAAGGTCAGGAAGAATGTTAGTAGGTTTCACTAAATGCAATATAAGAATTCAAGTGTGCCCACAGTGAGTAGTGTAATTAGAATGCCAGCTGTAGAATGGTTACCACACGAGGCATTTACACTGCTCTAACAATTACAGTTTGGCATTAGCAACAAGCATTCTCCTGTGAAATGTCTAGCATTGTCTTTTGGGGTGAATTTTTCTCATCTTCTACCCAACAAACAAGACAATTTAGTGAAATAACGAGAAATCTCAAAGTTTAAAAAAATCCAAAAGCCATTCACTTTTCCTTAAAGTTTCTCACTTGAATTCCTGTAGCACTGAATGCAATTGAACAAATTGAGAAGCCCGAAACTCCCCCTATGCCAGCCCCCAACCCCAACACTGCTAAAGCACATAGAGTATCTAATCTATCATTTCTCTGGCACCTCCTTTAGCTTGTGAGAGAGCTCACTGTCAGCATGGGGGATCTGCAAAATGGTTGCTCACTTCAGTACTGGACTTGTGTATCACAACAACAGGATTATTTTAGCTCTCGCTGCTGTTGCATATTTCTGACTCCTGATCCCATAGAGTGGCGTGGAATGAGTGTACTGTGCATGAATTCATCTAACGGGCATCTAACTTCAATTTCTTACTCAAATCATAAATTTATATGTTAATTAATACAGCTGATTATGGAAGATGGAACCATCCAACTGTGTTTTGAAAAACTCTGTATATAAACAAAACAACAAAAGTCCTGAGGCAGTAGAAGAGTAACTGCCTGTGCCTAAACCATTATTCAGCTAAAACTCTAATAAAATATTTGAACTGAGCATGACCGAAGCAAGTCATATGTTATCACTGAGCACTGACTTTCAAGCCACAATTCCAAAGATAACAGCAAAGAATCAAACAAATTATTGGAAGTCTGATGATAGAAGCAGAGAATACACTTAAATATTAAGGCCTTACTTAACCTGCTAACTGCATCTTTATTCTTCTCCTTCTCCATAACTCACTAAAAAAATTAACTTTTGTAGATCTAACTATACACACACAAAAAAATTAAACATTTTTAGGAGTCAGAGAAATGAACCCTCTTTGCTTGTCAGTGTAACATGGCTAAAAAAAGACCTTCTCAGTCTTAACCTCTTACTTCTAAACTAAACAAGTCAAAACAAAATATGCCCATTTTGAACTGTGATCAGAACTGAAAATTTCAACCAAATTAAAAAACTAAGAATATTTTTAGTAAATGAGACAGGAGCGTATATTTACTCATATTTGTGGTAGCTATAGGGGAAATAATAATTGAATATGTATGCTGCTAGGGGCAAAAAATCATAGCGTCTTTGAAATCCTCAAAGGCATATAGTCTAGTTATACATACCATTTAAGGAATGAAGCCATTGTTCTACTGAAGAAACATGTAAAACAACAGCTCCCATTTCACTGTGTACAAATTAACTCACAAAAGTAGAGCAACAGGTTTGGAGAGGCAGCAGTAGAACCTTTAAATTTTTTGTTGACTCTCTGCAATTATAATTAGCAATATTTGAACTGATGAGAGAGTCCAGCTGACTCTAGTAGAAGCAGGACCAACTCACAGGGAATGAAGGAGAGCTTTACCTTTTCAGGCTGATCAGCATATGCAGAAAGACCTGGCTTCACAGACTCAAAGATTTCCCCTTCCAACTCTGGAAGGTTTTCTACAAAAACAAAACATTAAATGAAACAGTCAAAACCAACTCAAATCTTTTTCTTTAGTTTCAAAAGGTTGTCTGCAACCCTTGTAAAGTGACTGTCCTTGATTTCCCCTCCCAAAACAAGAACTGCACCTTCACTTCAGGAACATGTTTAATAGAATGTTGCCTCTATACCTTCCAAGTTCACAAACAATTTTTTAAGAACACATTGTTATAATTAGAAGTTCGTTTTGTATTTGTGAACTACCAGCAGTTATAGTAACACAGTATGACTGTTGCCCAATCTTAATAAAATTTCCTTCCCTTTCTGCCCCCAAGCTAATTGTGAAATACTAATGCATATTAAGATACACACAATCAACTTCTGATTATCTTTCAGTGATTCATCCAACTCACAGAGAACAGAGCTGACTGGGCTCAAGAATTTGGCTGCAAAGCCAAACCAGTGTGACCATTGCTCCCAGAGCAGCTTGGGTCTAGAAGCCAGTCCCAAGTATTGCATCTTACAGGTCAGGCTGAGTCTGTCAGAGCTGGATGTTGTACCAGTCCTTCCAAACAAAAGTTGAAATCATGTGAAGCCACATAGGTACTACGGGTGGCCCTGAAGGGCTTATTAGCTGAGTTCCACCAAGCAGCCTTCAGCCTTTGCAGATTTGCTGGCTCACTGTTCCTAAGCTAATTCACCCTCTTCGATCCTGTTGCATGTCCAGCCCATTTGGGCACCTCTGCACAGCAACAGATACACTGGAGTGTGGTGCGTCTGCACACAGGAGTTCTCTTGGAAATGGCCTAGACCTTCAGTGCTTATAACTCTTCAATTTACTGGTTTTAATTTGCTACAAAATGTGACACATAATCTATACAGAATTTAAGTATCTCTTGATATTCAATTTGAGGTAATATGCAACTAGACAGAAACAGCATAAGCCTCTTTCCAACTCAATGAGATATGCCTTTAAACAGCCGCATAGACAAAAATATTTGGAAATTCAGAACTCTCCAGTATACCCAGAACTAAACCTCTGAGTTTCAAAAGATCTACAAAAACGACATTTGCACAGCAAAACACCACCACAAATGGACAATAATAATCTGCCAGAGAATCATTTAAAGGACAAATTGTAGAAATCTTCAGTTGTTCCCAAATGCTGTGTTGGAAAAAATAACCTCTTTTTGGAAGTAGGCACCTAAGTCAGCATGCTACAAGTGCACAGGGTCTTACCTGGGCTCTTTTGCACAAAGGTGTAAATGTGAATCCGAGTTCCAGTGCTTCCTGCGTCAAACATTATGCCATAAAAAGTGTTTCCTTTGGCATTTATAGGGCACACGTTAGGTGGAAAGAAATCCTTAAACCACATCTCCCTGTTTGAATGGGAAAGAACAAAGGACAAAGAAGAAAATGCCAGTGCTAGAAGGATGGGAAGTCTGGAAGATGCCATCTTGCCAGGAGCCCTTGAGGCAGTCAAGCACGGATCAGCAATCACAGAGCTGCAGTAGGTCCTGCAGAGAAAAACGCAGGAATAGAAATTACCAAGAGCCCTTTCCTTCAAAGGTCTATAGAGAAGAAAAAAAACAATCAAACCAAAACACTCTGTAAACATAAATTCTGCCCTTTACATGCTTTTCAACACCTCATCCAAAAGACGTGATTTACTGCTCTTAGTGCTACAACTGCATCTAAGCGATTTGTTCTTTCAGAGTAAAGGCTTCTCCACTTCCCAAATGCAAAAGGGCTAAAGTAGTTTGCTTGCCAGTATTCTAGTTTTGACCTTATTTAGACACTTTTTTAACCTAATTTGGCTTGAAGGTTCTCAACACTTATAGTCCCCAGAACCTCCCCAAAGTCCAAATGTTATCTGAGAAGCATCATCATCAAAGTGGAGCTCAGAGCAGAACTGCTTTGCCCTAACATTTACACGCTTGAGATGCTGTGGCAGAACACAAGTGTGATGCAGAGTCACAAACAAAGAGAATTTCATCTCAGGCTAAGAACAGCTGCTGGGAGAGATCAGCACAGAGAAAGAGAGTGAGGCATGTCCTTCCAGCAGCATTCTCATCCCCAAGAAACACCCATGTTGCACAAGAGCGACCGACATCAGGTGCACCTGGGCTTCACCTCTCAGTATTTTTCTTACTTCTCCTTTCTGTCTTCATTTTGGGTTTTTTTTCACCATTTTCTCCTGGCACAGCTTTCATTTTCAGAATTACAAAAAACCTCAACAAACCCCACCACATCCTCACCCCTAGACCAGATGCCCTGAACACCGACGTTGCTGACACAGCTTCTAGCAACAGCTTCAATAAGCCAACGCCCCAAAGGTGTGTGTCACAGTACTGGATAGCAAGACACAACAACTCTACCTACCCTCTGTTAACACGTATCTCTTTGCATTTTTTTTTCCTAAGAAATGCCAATAAAGGAAAGATAAGGGCATAGAAATGATAGGGTTCACTAGGTGCCCAGGTAAAAAGAAGAATATATAGCTATGGTTATTATTTGCATTGTAACAGCAGAAAAGAGCATATGGCCAGATGCCCCACCATATGCAGTATTGCCTGTGTTGATATACGTAGGAGCACTCAGCATACAGAAGGTGCAAACAGCTCCTTGTCATTCTCCAGACACTTGGTAACACATCCACCCACCCACAGTACTGAATATTCTATTTCATATGCCTGTTCATCTGCTCTGCCTGAGACCCTCACCCACCTCTACCCCTCACATTTGATTGTCTTTTAGTGATCTGCTCTGCCCCAGTACATTCACTCTCTTGAAATCTTTGTCACCTCTATCCTACATTCATTCATTCCTAATCCTAACCTCTCCCCTTTCCTTTCCATGTGAACCTGCCACAGTCTCTATTTCCACACACCTTCCTCCCACGCTCAAAGAACTCACTTATCCTCCACTACCTTTCATCCTAGATTGAGGCCTCGTACAACTTTTATTATTTCCACCTTTGTCCCCAGTTACAGCAAAGAAATATTAACTTTTACCTTTTTTCAGTAAACAATGTCACACTGGGTCATTCAAGTGCCTAACTCACTCAAGTGTCCAGCTATCTCCAGGGCAAACAAAACGCACCGCCCACTGCAGATGGGTAACCATGGCCCTCTTCTGTGACCTTTATTTGTATCCTCCTGTCCCTGGTAAACACAGAGCACTGCGGGCAGAAGCACAAGCTCTTGACCCATCTGCCCTAAAAGTCCACTCCGAGAAGAGGAAGAAATGACTTTATGATTCTTCAAATGGGCAATAGCCCTGGCCATCCCCTGTGGCAGATCAACTCCAACTGTAATGGTTTCTAAAGCATTCACATTTTACATGGAAATGAGTAAAAACTTAGTTCTAAGCTGTAACAACTGAAAAGTTCTACCCTGAAGAGGGTTCATGAAATGTGCTGAGCTGTTTGGCAGCTTCATAGCTATGGATTTGTACTAAGGTGCAGCTGGCATTCCCCATGTTTGCTTCATCATAGCAAAGAGGTCTACTGAAAATCCAAGAAGCTATGCTGTTTTAATAGAACATAAGCTGCATTAATGAGTGCTGCTTTCCAAGCAGGTCAGAAGAGGTGTTGTTATTCTCACGCAATGCTAAGGATCTTGCTTACCAAACAATCACAAATACAACCCAAGCACCTGCCTTAAGAACAAACTCCAGAGTCCTATTACAAATCGCACACGTGACACACAAGCCTCAGAATCTCCAATGACCTGAAAATACCTGAGCAACCGCCACCACCAACACATACTTTTCTTGCCAGATCGAAGTGGATGAGCCTTAGCCTCCCATGAAACACTCCCTCACTAAGCTGCTCTTCTCTATCCCTTCTCAGATATCCACCACCTTTACATACTTTCCGTTCTCTGCCTCTCCCCTGACATCTTTCCTCTCCATCTCATAAGGACAAAAAAACCCAACAACAAACCACCACTTTGGGATTTCATTTTTCTCCACCCTCATTAAGAAAGGAAAAAGCACACTGAGTCTCTTCAACGAGTGGTGAAGACCATGTAATCAAGCGCACTAGCAAAACAGTGTCCAGAAGAAGAGTAAAAATAGATGAGAAAAGTAAGAAATCAGAGACAAGTGAGGGAAATTGGCAGAGCATAACAGAAATGGCAATAGAAAAGGTATTCGGAAAGAGTGGGTCAGAAGAAAGAATGGAAGAAAAGTTTAGAGTAGAGGTAGACAAGAGATTAGTTACTGAGAAGGAAAGGTATTTCCAGAAGAGTTCCTCTCAAACACCTTAAAATCCTAGCTGCTATCAGAATACAACAGGATGGATAAAATGAACAACAAACAGAAAGGAGTAAACAGAGTAACAGTAATATGAGCACAAGTTCATTAATATAAGCTAGCAGTTCAGCAGGTGAAACACACAGATCACCATCAGTATGCTCCAATTACTGCCTTTATAAATGAGCAGTAATAACCAACATAAATCGTGAGTCTGTTAGGCACACACCTGAAGCAGGATGGAAGCAACAGCTACTCCATGCCAGAGATTCCTAACGAAAACCACTTCGGAGCACTGCAACAAGAGACACTGCGCCTGCACTTCTCTTCTTCACCTTCGCTAGTAGGAGTGGACTATGTATCAGACAAATTACAAGGTCATGGAAGCACATAAAATATCAGTCGAGTTGCTTTATTCAAATCTGAGTTTATCATTGCCCAATACAAGCAGTGAAACACACTCAGATAATTACATGGGATGAATTTCAAGAAGTTGAAAGTTAACAGAGTTCAACAAGTTAGTAAAACATTTACACAGACTGCACAGACTGTACGATCCAAAAATACTGGGATGCCGCATAGATACTGCCCAGACTGAAAGCATGAATAGGAAGAAAATAAAAAAGAAAAATCACCACCCAAACTCTCCTTAAACAACAGAAGTAAAACCAATTCCAGGATAATAATAAGAAACCTTAAGACAGCAAAACACAACCTTACTTAGAGTTCACCATACACAGAAACACTGGTAATTTTCAAGACAAGAAAGTCTCACCCACATTCTTGAATATTTCTGACAAAAGAACATGCAAAACCCAGACTACAGCAACAGTAGCATCTCCCTGTAAAAAGGAATCTGTCTCATCTGAGAGGAAGGAAAAGCAGTGTATCTGAGATATACAAGAACTTCCCTTCTATTTCCTAATTATTGGGAAATGGTTGGATATAAAGAAGAATATTAGAAAATAATTAAAAATATTTACGATATACAAATATTGAGACAAATATGTTAGTTAACAAAATAGATTAATTATGTAATTCAATTAATATTGTTATTTATTGCTCAAGCACACCAAAAATATTCAGAATGGAAAGTCTATTTTCTGCACTAAAACAGTAACAAAATCTATTTACCAGATGAGCAGCTCTTATGGTAACAAGATCTATTTTGCAGGTGAGCAGCTTTTACATTTAATGCTCATGACTAGACAAATATATTTTTACCTTATTTTTTCCAGAAACTAAAAGTCATTACATTTTTTCTGGGCTTATTTTTATCTAGTGGGGAAAAAAAAAAACAAAAAAAAAACCAAAACAAACCTTCTTGAATTGTTTTGACAAAAATTTAGGCTTCTTTAAAGTGCGTTTAAAAATCACAATAGAAAGAATAATTTAATTTACTGGCAGAATTTCCCAGCATTTCCATAGTGGCCTGATATTCTTTGCACACATACTTTTTCGGTAAAATTCTCGATCTAGAGCTTTAAATGCTAGGAAAAAAAAATAGAACCAACTCACAAACATGTGTTATCAGCAGTTTTAATCTTTTTCCGGTACTGAGGCTCCAAATACACATTATTTATTTATTCTAACTTCTGACCAAGTGGGTTTTCAGCTTTCCTATTTAACTATCGCCACACGGCTCCGCAAGAGCCGGCGCCGTTACCGTCCTGCGGGGTGGCGGGGGGCGTCCCTTGACAGCTGCCCAACTGCAGACCTGCAGGGGCTGCAAAGAACATCTTTTGTGGGGCCAACCGGTATTCTCAGAAAACAGATTCTGGGTGCAGGGACATTCTGGGTGCAGGGAGATTTCGCTTCAGTCTGAGCCTGGGGAGAACTCAGGGGAAACGTCAGCCGGACGCTGTCAGCTGTGCGCCCTGAAAGCTTCGCCAGAGCTTCACCAAGAGTAACAACCCGGGGCCGGGCACCGTGACAGCCCTTCCCCAAACCTCGCTGCCCTTAGGGCTGTAGCTTGTTTAACTTTTACACACCTCATCGCCAAAGCATTCTCCCTTTCTTCACGTCAAGCAGCCGCAACCCAAACCATTACACTGAGCACACCTCAAATAATTCCCCCGCCTTCAGCTGCTCTCCCCAAGCAAAACTCTCCGCCGCACCCCGCCGGCGGCGGCAAGCCCTGCGCCGGGATCACGCGGCCCTGCCCGCAGCCGGGACGGTGACACTGGCACTAACGCTCGTGTTCCCTCCTCACCAGACACCCACAGCTGTGACGCGATCAGCACAGCGCGTCCTGCTGCCCGTCCCAGCCGGCAGCGCCGCGGAGTAACGGAAACGCTGCCGGCTCCTCGAGTCTCACACCGCTCCCTGACGCCCCCCCGGCGTCACACCCCAGCGGAGCCCCCTCCCGGGGCGCCGGAACGGGCGCGGGCTTGGCGGGGTGGCAATAACTCAGCCCGGGAGCGGCTCTGTGCCCGCTCCTCCGCCGCACTCGGCAGGACGGCGGCAGCCCCCGCGGCCCGGATCCCGCTGGCACAGGGCGGCGGGCGGGGCGGCGGGCAGGGGCGCGGTTGCCATGGCAGCGCGGCGCTGTCACACACCTCCCCCCGCCCCCGCCGCTGCGCGCGCTCACCGGTCGCTCGGGGCGCTGGCGGCGCCACATCCCGCCGGTCCTGCGCGTCACGTCAGCGCGCACACGTGACGGGCCCGTCGCGTGAGTTGCGCGTCGCCGGGGTGGGGGGGAGGGGAGGGCTCCATCTGGTTTCCATAGGAACAGGCAGCCGCGCGCGGCCGGTACCCGCGGCAACGGGGCGGGGCCTCCGTCGTAACGAGCGAGGCGGGTTGCCGTGGAGACGCAGCCGCGGCGGGCGCGCGTCGGTGGCTCCGCTGCGGCGGCTCTTCCTGCTCCCGCAGGCCGACGGCGGCGGGGCAGCGGCCCGGGTGTCTGGGGAGAAGCGGGACGAGGTCGCCGCGGCAGGCTCGGCTGGCGGCGACCCAGGCGTCCGGGTCCGAGTACCGCGAAGCCGCCCGCCGGATGGCCAGGAGCAACCCGGAGCTGCGGCGGCGGCAGGACGCAGGGCGGGAGGCAGTGGCCGTGATGGCCGCCCGCACGAAGCACGGCCAGGAGAAAGCCGAGGAGGTGTGCGCGCAGCCGGACAGGCCCCTCTCCCCCGCGGCCTCCACAGCTTCCCGGTGTGCAGCCGCCTGGAGCAAAACACCCAGCGGCAAGTCCTGCCCCCCGCCCCGGTGCCTGCGGCCACAGGTGGAGGCGGGCGGGACGGCGCTACCGTCCCGCAGCCGTGCGGAGCGGAGGAACGCGGGGCAGCAGCGCCCCCTCGCGGCGGGATGGCTCCTGGTGGGCGGGGTAGCGGGGCCCGGTGCCCTCCCTGCGTGGGAGCTGCTCCCGCACACGGCGTCCGGTTTGATCCCCCTGAGCGATACACCGGAATGAATCCAGGGGAAGCGCACCGAGTGGGGGGCTTCAGCACATGATGTACAAGAAGAGGCTGAAGCGTTTTTTCCAGCTTGAAAAAAAGACAAAGCTAAGGGGGAATCAGCTGGTTTCAGTCACCTGGAGAAAGTGTTAGAGAAAACAGATCCAAACTCAGAAGGCAAGGAAGGAAAAGAAGCCCAACACTGTAGCTTCCATTTCCTCTATCGCAGATTATTTCACTTTAGTCCTATTCCTGTTTTTCTAAATCCAAGTACCAAGCAAAACCTTTTTTCAGTTAGAAAAAGAAGCTGAAAATGGAAACTAAAATTAAGTTATATTAACATCCTATTTATTGAATAAAAAAAGTAAAAAGCTCTGATCTCCAGGATGCTGATGAGGTCAAACGGTAGGAGACAATTTTCTTGCTCACATCCCACAGTTTTCTTTTGGCCTATACAGCACGCATGGTCTTAGACCTTTTCCCAACTGCTTGTTTTTCTCTATACATGTATTTTTTTTTCTCCTTTTCTATACTGGTTCTCTAACACTGCACCACTATCCAAAACAGTGAGGAACAAAACCCTCTGTGCACATAGTTTTAATTCTTTACTAGAGTCACAGATCTGTTTGTGTCTAATACATATGGATTTTTATAGTTCAAGCTTACATTATTTCATATGCTTAACACAAACAGTTTTAAACATGGTTTAATTGACCTGAACACTGCAAGTGAGGGACCTTTCCCCTCTTTGTGTCTACTCCTGATTAAATTTGAAAAGAGCACAGGAAGGATACCTTTTTTTCACCTTCACAGTTACTGTTCCTTGATTTCTCTTTTCACAGATTGAGAAACTGAAGCAGGAGCTGATTGATTTGAAACAGAAAGCTCAAGAAGATAAGAAAAAATTGGTGAATGAACTTTTCTCTTTGTCCTCAGAACAGCAAGGTCTTCTGAGCAGGCTGAAAAGTGGTTCTGATTTTAGTATAAGGAACAAGCTAGGGCAGTTCATGGTTACAGGCTTTGATACAAAAATAGTGCATGAAGAAAGAACTTGAAAAAAGCAATGGTGATGTGCGAGTTATCCCATGACTGTAGTATTATTTCAGATAGTAGTAGGAATATTTTATAGCATCTGAAACAGTATTAGGAACCAGCTGGATAGCAGTGAGGCCAGAGGCAGAGCAAAAACACGTTTCATTTTTACTGAGATAAACAATACTTTGAATTCTTTTCTAGTTCTCTGTCCTTCACTACTGTTGAACCAAGAATTCTTAAAAAGAACTGAGAAAACTATTATCTGTTAATCTGGCTTCAATAAGAAACAACTGTGCTCATCTGTGCTTTAAGACAGTTATCTCCCAGCAAGCAGACTCCACAAGGAACTTTCTCTCACTCTGAGATTATAAAGAGCAGAAAAGGCCATAGTTGTGGTGGTTTGGCCTTGTTTGGGCTCCAGGTGCCCACCAAGCTGCTCTGTCATTCCCCTCCTCAGCTGGACAGGTGGAAGAAAAACATGAGGAAAGGCTTGTGGGTCAGGTCAAGGAAAGGGAGATCACTCAGTAATTACCATCACAGGCAAAACAAACTCAGCTTGGGGAAGTTAATTTAATTTATTACCAATAAAATCAGAATAGGATAATGAGAAATAAACCCAAATCTTAAAATACCTTTCCTCCACCCCTTCCTTCTTCTTGGGCTCAACTTCACTCCTGATTTCTTTGCTTCCTCCACCAGAGAGGTACAGGGGGCAGGGAATAGAGGTTGCAGTCAGTTCATCAGATGTTGTCTCTGCTGCTCCTTCCTCCTCTGGGGGAGGACTGTTCATGCTCTTCCCCTGCTCTAAGTGTGCTTGCCATCCCTCCTGCAGGAGACAGTCCTCCATGAACTTCTCCAGTGTGGGTCCTTCCCACAGGCTGCAGTTGTTCATTAACTGCTCCAGTGTGAGTCCCTTCCACAGGGTGCAGTCCTTCAGGAACAGACTATTCCAGCCTGGGTCCACCACACAGTCACAAACTCCTTCCAGCAAACCTGCTTCAGTGTGGGCTCCTCTCTCCATGGGGCCACAGGTCCTGCCAGGAGTCTGCTCCAGTGTAGGTTTCCCACGGGGTCACAGCCTCCTTCAGGCATCCACCTGCTTTGGTGTGGGGTCTTCCATAGGCTGCAGGTGGGTCTCTGCTCCACCATGGACCTCCATGGGCTGCAGGGGGACAGCCGACATCACCGCGGGCTGCAGGGGAATCTCTGCCCTGGCACCTGGAGCACCTCTTGCGCTCCTCCTTCACTGGCCTTGGTGTCTGCGGAGCTGTTCCTCTCACATATTCTCACTTCTCTCTTGCTCCTGTTGCGCAGGCTTTTTTTCCCCTTCTTATCTCAGAGGTGCTACCACTGTCACTGATGGGCTTGGCCTTGGCCAGTGGCAGGTCCGCCTTGGATCCAGCTGGTGTTGAGTCTGTTGGACATGGGGGAAGCTTCTAGCAGCTTCTCACAGAAGCCACCCCTGTAGCTCCCCTGCTACTAAAACCTTGCAACACAAACCTAATACTGTGATATTATGGACGTTGTTTTATACTCACTATGTGTTTCTAGACCTCTTATTTCACTGGAGGGTAGCTTCTGATGAGTTTGCACTATATCTTAATTCCTTGTGTTTTTTAAAACACTGCAGCTTGGTATAATTTGAGACATCCAGTTCTGTGTGCTCTGTGTTTTGTTACAATGTTTGATGATTCGTTTTTTAATTTTGCTTTCTTCTTATTTAGAATTTCTGTTTTGCAGGCAGACTATTATGTCCAACAAATAAAAGAACTGGAAGAGAAATTTCAGAAAAAGGTTGGAGAAATTGGCCAAATCCACTTAGAACTGGAATCAATAAAGGAGTTCCGCAGGGAGATGGCAGCTGTGGAAAAAGAACTAGAAGATGTAAGTTTGTCATAAATATATGTTTGCAATATTTATTTAAAAAGCAACTTTTCTGTCCGCAAGACAGCATAGAATTTGGGAGGAGAGAACAGACATGGCTGATCTACTGAATTGTTACTTTACCATTTACAGAGAGTGAAGAAAAGCACTAAGCTGATAAAATGCAAGTTCTGCAGCCAGAACTCACTTCTGTAATGGTCCAGTGCTGCAGGGCTGGTTTTGTTTTTTTACCCAGTAACATGGAATCATGCAAACATATATGTGGATGGATTAGAGTATCTAGAACACACTTTAAAGATATGTATGGAGGAACTAGCAATTGACTATAAGCAGTGTAAGTCTGACTGATTTCTCGCTAGTCAGCTCAGTTAGGATGTGAATACTAGTATTATTTCAACTACATAAGCCATTTAGAGTGTTAAACTAGGCACTGGCATTCACTAAGCACTTACACAGCACGGGACCTAATCAGAGATACGCTGGAACTATAATACAAATATTAAACAGTAGAATTGCCTGTAAAACATTTCAACCTGGAATTAAAAAGTATCCCAGATGACTGATGACATGAAAAAAGTGCCTTGAGCAATTCAAGTGCCTTGTTGGCTCAGCTCTACTGCAATTTTTTTCATTCTGAAGAAGGGGCTTAGGAACAACACTAAATGCTTTCAGTGGAGAGAAATGATTGGTTAACAGCATTTGGGTTATTAATATACAGCTGCTTTTAAGCTAGGATATTAAATGTGAGCTAGTCAGACACTTTTCAAAGAACGCTCGAGGCACTGGACTTTGAATGATCTTGATGACTGAATGAACAGACAAAGTAAAGCAGATTTCTGAAACTGAGCGTTAAACAGATTTGATGGAATGTCCGTGAATGTTTGTGATGTGAAAATATGGGCACAGGTGAACTATGAAGGTGAGGCAAAGCAATAATACGACTAAGAATGTTAAGTGCATTTTATAGGTTTTGTTAAAATGTTACGAAGACTGTGGGCAGTGCCAGGAGAGGCTACCAAATTACATCTTGAAGAGTACATCCACGCTTTTAGTTACATGGCTGAAATAAAACACCATTATTAAATTTTTTTTTATCATAGTTAAAAGAGGCTATGGAGATTTCAAACAGGGGACATGAGTAAGTGATTGTGAGTTTGGAGAGGAGGTTTCTTGAAGAAAAGGTAAAGACTGAGGGACAGTTAAAGAAACTTTTATTAGAATAAAAATATTTCTCCCACTGACTACTCTGGTTTATGTAGTTTTCATATTTCTTTACGGAGTGTTTTAAAATTTCCTATGTCAACACAAGTACGATGAATGAGTTGGAGGCAAACTGCAGCTTTCCAGGGAAAAAATGGGATGTCAGGATCCCAGAGAGGCGGCATTCTCCGCTTCCATCACGAGCTTCAGTGCCCTCAGGGGTTCATTGTTTCTCTAGCAAGAAGCTGGGTGAGCTGAAAACTGTGGGTGTGATTTTAGAATTTACACTGTTTCAGATTTAACTCCAGTGCAATAGGTCTCATGCAAAATTTAAACAGACTTTTCTCCCTTTTAGATAAGACTGGAAGAAGTTGTTGACAAAAAGCAAATAACGATGGCAGAGACCACCCTGTGTGAGACTGTTTTGTAAGATACACTTGCTTTTCCTGTTTTCTGCTTTTCAAAACCATTTAACACTGTGTTCAAAATAACAAGTTGCTCATGTTACCACATGGGTTTGAGGGGCAAAATCAGTGATGACCTAGGCTGTTTTCGTATTTCGAATGTCAAGATGATATCAGCACTTACCTTTAATCTGCAAGACTCCTGCTGGTTCCAGAGGAGAACTGGAGGAAGTATTACCACAATGGTACCACTGTTTTCTTCATTTTCCCAGTCCAGACTAGAAGCAAAGCTATGAAAATTTGCTACAGACGTGTAAGAATTTTACAGCTTAGGTCTGAAATTAGGACACCGAGCTATTGATTTTAATAAGAAAAAAGGCAAGAAAGGCCATGATTAAAGCTCTTGGATTTTGTTTCCCTCTGTACAGGCAGCTGAACAGCCCTGGGAGAGACGTGTTTAAGGAGAATGTTGGTCTTCATGGTGCATTTGCTTACCAGCTGAAAGAGACAATGGAATTGCAGAAAACCAATCAGAAGTTAGAAGAGGACAAAACTCTTCTGTTACTGGAGAAGGTTTGTGGTCTGGTTTTAATTGTGTTTCATTCTCCTCCAGGAAGGGGTACTTCTGGATACACATGTACATTTACTGCGACTAACCTCTCCCTGGTCAGATGCCTCTGTAGTTACTGAGTTGGGAGTTGTCTGAAGAAGAGCTCTTATTCTGTCTTAATTATGGAGGAGAGAGAAGGAAGGGTCTCCTATGCTACCCCATTAAGAATAGGACCCTCTGTAATGTACACTACATACCAAGCCTTCTTTATCTGGATTCTCTGGTAAACAAAAACCTAATCCCAGACTAGTATTCACGTTCCAATGTGAAGGTGCCAGCATGTTTACTACATTGTCAGTGTTGGGGAAAAAACAAACAAACAAACTCCAAATTTGGTGCAAATGAAATAAAAGCCCAAATAATTTCTTCTAATCTTTTAGGAGAACAACGAGAGTTTGATTCGAAAAAAGATCCTGCAGATTAATCGCCAGAAAGCACAGATTGGAGATCTGCAATGTAAAGTGGAAAAGCTGGAGAGGGCCTTAAGTCGCATGACTGGAGAATCTGTGAGAGAGACTCAGAAAACACAGCAGCAGGTGCTGATAGAAAACCAGGCAAGCATGGTGGAGATCAAGAAACTGCAGCAACTACTAGAAATGAAGGATCGGGAGATGAACCGAGTGAAGAAACTAGCCCGGAATATCTTAAATGAGAGGACCGAGGTGGAAAGGTTCTTTCTAGATGCTCTGGAACATGTGAAGCAGGAGATCATATCCAGTAGAAAACACTATAAAAAAAAGGCCCAAACTGCCTATTACAGAAAAATGATGGAGGCATGTGCAGGGAAGGAAGAATTTCCCCAAATCAAAACATTCAAAAGCAACATAAACAGCACAAATAGTGTGTACAGAGACCTAGAGGAAGCAGAGAAATGCTACTGGTATTGAAACATCAAAAACTAGTGTCTATCTTCCTAACACACCTGAAAAACCCTTTACATAATAATATTGCCTAGATTTGGAAAGCTTGTGGATGCTTCTGTTGTGAGAATAACTGTATGAAGTGTAATGTCCTATCAATTAGTAATGACTTTATGGGAACTTAATTTCGACCAGGCTATCACTTTTTGGTCATTATTTTTATTGATTAAATTAAAAATGAGCTTAAAAGAATTTTTTGCATATTCTGTCATGTACTATGGAATTTGGTATAGAACTAACAGTATAGATGTGCTTCTGCAGCTTCCTTTTAATAATTATTGTTGCTTCTCTAATATTTTTGTTTTTATAGGCATTGCTCTTCTGCTTTTTTACTCACTCCAGTGAGCTACAAACACTGAAGCCTAAAAATTAGAAATAAGATGCTAACAGCTCTTTACTATGTTGCTGATCATTTTAACAGAAACATTCAGTCTTTTTTCAACTGTTCTTCCATATGTCAGAAGCCCCTTCTTTGCATTGTGCTTTCAAAGGCTGTTTTCTTCAAGCTTCATTATAATCTAAAACCCAGCCATTACATGAAATAGACACTGACATATCAAAAATAAGATCACATGCAGCACAGTACTGATTGACAGGATTACCTTTTATAGTGAATAAAACAAGTGTAGTATTTCAGAATTTGTGTTAGGATGCAGCTTAGTTTAAATTAGGGCTACATGTGCTGCGGTGGTCAGGATTATGGGTCTCCTCCTGCTAGAAATCTGTGCCTACAAACTGCAGCACTGTCCAGGCGCTTGGATTTTAAGCCAGAGTTAAGGTCACCCATAGCTGCAGCTTGTATACCTCTTTGGTGAGAGATCAGAATTATCCTGCTCACAAATAAAATGTTTGCTTAGTATGCATTGGCTATTGGGTGATTTGGCAACACACAGTCAGAATACTTTGTTCAGTTCAGGTTATCTTATCTCAAAAATAGTACAGCAGAAACACTTCATGAAAAATCCGAGGCAAAAGTAGTTATTGAGATCTAAGGAAACTTCTCCTTGGAGCGAGAGACAGGGGAGACAGGAACTAAGATTGAAAACTGGTTGTACGTGTTGAGTGTAACAGAAATCACTGGTTTTGTTCTACTTAGTTTTGAGAGCCATAGATTCAAAAGTCGAAAAGACAGCACTGTGTGCTCAGATTTAGTTTTTTAATTTATATGCTATGAATAGCTGAACAAGAGCAATACAGAGCTAGAATTTAAAACCTGTTTTACACATACAAAATCCGTGAGAGGTATGCCTTTGAAATTTTCTTATACTGCGTGGATCTTTTCTATGTTTTTCAGGGAAACAATCCAGTTTGAAAAAGTGGATATCAGTGAATTGACATGGGAACAAAAAGAACGTGTTCTGCGATTGCTTTTTGCCAAAATGAATGGCAGAAATCAATGGTAATATTCTGTTTTTTCACTAGGTGAATGCTGAACGTGCCTGTTCCAGGAGCAGGGCTGATAACTCCAGGTCCAGACATTCCAAGAAACTGAATCTAACATAAGAATCTAGCTAACTGTGTGGCTTGGTGTGAGGCACTTTAACCTTTTGAAAAAGTTTATATACTATATACTAATTTCAGACATGCACCAGACTATGCTGTTAGATCTTTGTGGAAGCAAGTGGAAGTCCATTTTGGTAGTGCTGAGGAAGAGAGAAGTGCAGTGGCATAATTTTGTTCAGTCATTAATGAATGCCTATCCATATTTACCAAACAAGTAAATGATGTATATTGTGACAGTAGCATTCACCACATATATTTCCTTTTAATAAGTGTACAGTAAAGCAATATGCCCAGTTTGAAAAATATTAAAGGTGTACTTCATGGCTCATCACTGTCTGCATAAGAAACTTGGGAGCATGACTTTAGAGATACCTAAAATATGGCTTGCACTGGAAATTCAAAGTGTTAATTATAAGCTGTGAACACGGGCATAAGAGGGTCCAAAGAGAAAACTAAAATGCTATGATTTGTAATGTAGCTTGGGGAGACCTAATGCTTAGAGTGGAATATCAGCTAAAATAATTTATTTACTTAAAAAAAATTAAATTTAAATTTTGTTAACAAAAGTTACATTAATGGAATTTTAGCAAATTTTGTTAAGGTTATTACAGTGGAAGTAAGAAATGTAGAACTGATTAATCCGTTAGCTTTTATGGTTCCAATTTATGGATGGATTTAACTCCTTTCATCAGTATTTGCCACCATACAAAAGCACATATCAAGCTGTAGGATATGAAAGCTTGAGGAATGGAATACAAACACTTCATTTTAAGCTGAGTTATAATTAAACCTAGGTTTTTTAAAAAACTTTTTTGTTTGTTTCTCATTATTCTAGTTGTAATGATTTTGCCACAAAATACAGAATTCCAAGTGAACTGAACTTGTGTTTGGTTCATAGTGCTGATTTTGGAGAGTGTGCTGCAGTAGCTTAGGTGCCCTGGCATTTCTTGCTTGCTGTTCATCTCAGAAAACAAGTTTGGTGTGGGATTAGAAACCTGGTTGAGCATAAATTGCCATTAGATGAGATTACTTTGCTCTTGTGTCTTCCTCACAGGAAATACCCCAGAGTTTTGTCTACTTCAGCTCCAGCTCCTAACAATATTAAAGAAGAAAGCAAAAATGGGTAAGATAATAAATTATACCACACTATCTAACATCTCTGCAGTCCTGGTTATATATACATGGATGCAATTGTCTCTCAATTGTGTCTCCCACTTTAGAATACTGTGGTTTGTCTGAAGATCTATATTAGTGTGTCTATACACAAATAAATGTATGTGTGACAGAAAGAGGATTTTAAAAAATTTTTAAACTTCTGATCATGTTGATCTTTTAGCAGCTGGCACTGAAACTCAACTCTCAAGAGAAAAAAATGTCCCTCTAAAGCCTCCTTGAAAATCAGCTTTATTATTTTTGGAGGATTCTCTTGTGAAAGGCCATGATCATGCAAGGAGATGCATTTTCAGGTAGCACAGCAAGTTTTCATTAAAAGGCAAAATCTGTTAAGCTGGTGCTGCATTCAGTATAGAATCACTTAGAAAGAATGGACCAGGATGAAGATTAGTGTGCCTGATTTTCAGATGCAGACTCAGATACAACTATATAGTCAATTATAATACCTCAAGGTAAGCAATATCAACTTACTCTGGAGGAGTAAGCAGGGAGGGGTTCTGGCATGCCGTCATGTCAGACATGAGGCCGTCAAGCACACAAAACAAAACGTAATGCTCAGACAGCTAATATCAGATAAAGTTCATAAGCAGGAACTCTGGAGGGCTTATGTGGAAAGACGAGAGATGACCTTTGGAGAGGCAGACCACCACTTCCAGAAATGGGAGTGGAAGTGAGTTGTAGCCATTTTTTGCACAGACAGGGAGAAAAAAATGCAAGTCACAGGGCTGAATTCTCAAAGATGGTTAAACTATTTTAACATAACTTTTTTACTTGAGTATCAGATAGCTTTGAGAATCTAGAATAGTGCCTTCTAGGCAAGAAACAATTTTTAACAGGAGTCAAAGGGTTGACTATAAAATTGTATTTTAACAGAGTTTAAATAAATTTATTATGAGATACTTTATACTTAGATTACACTTTTGTATAATATAGAAGATATATTCTTTAATTTTTTTCTTGTGGATGTTGAAATAAAAAGGAGAATAAACAGGGTGGAAAGCAGTAACAGCAGTGAGATGAGGCAGGTGCATGATCAGTCAGCATTTGCAGCTTGATCTAAAATGGCATTTCATCAACTAAAAAAGGCAGATACAAGATTTGTAGCTCTAGTACAATTATTTAAAACCATCTGTTTAACAAATGCTGTTGAAAATGCAGATTATCAGACAAGATGTTTGCACATGAACTAAAAGATTATAGAAGTGTCTAGAACAGGTCTGGGGAAAGTGCAGGGATACTCCTGCAGTTCTTCAGGGAACAGGTAAGCTCAGTGATCGAGACTGCTTTTGGTACAGGAGAAGCTGGAATTTAGAATTTCTAAAGGAAAGATAAAATGGGTTTTAATAAGACAACAGAAAAGTCAGAATAGCAATACTGTTTAGGAGGAAAATTAAGGCATTTTGAAAGTGAATGACTGTAGACAATATTAGAGGCTGTTAATTAGTATTCCTTTCCCAAGTGCATGAAAGAATGCCAGTATCTTGATGATTACTTACCTAGAATATTTTACCTTTGCAGCACAGAAAATACTTCTCCCAACCTAACATTTATTACATAGCAGGCTGAATTATCAGATTCATCATCTTCTGCAGTAATCTTTCCGCATATTCAGATGTTGCCACCACAGTCAAAGTAAGGCAGCTGTACACTTTGCACAAACAATAGCCACAGCAATTACTGACTCATCTGCACTTTTCATTTGGGAAGTTATCTTGTCAGCAAAGCTGCAAATTCTAAATCCCCCATATGCTATACTACTGCTTTGACTACACATTTGAAATCCATCTGAAATATAGTTGTTTTCTTCCTTCTTGAAATATTTTCTTATTTCCCAAGCCAAGAGTCCAGATAACCCTGTGCAAAGCGCTAAGTTTTGGACTAGTGGTTAGATGTCTGTATATATCCACTGCTATAGTTTGATGAAGATTTTCAGTTTGTAATGAAGTAACTTTTGTGAAGCTTAAGAGTTTCTGTAATCAAATGATGTGTATATAGAAACAGAAACAAAGTACTGCTTGAAATGCTGTATGAGGAAATTGGTAGAGAGGTCCATGCAATACTGTGAAGGGAAGATGTACACATGAGTTACAGGACTCACAGGCCCGCCTCTGCAAAGAGGGGAATAAAGTCAACATCACACCTATGTCATTATAATGTCTCACCAAGGAACAGTCATGTTCTACAGAATGTATTAGCATGTTTTTAATTCATAATCAAATTTCAAGGTGAGAATTTCCCTCTAGGGTATAGCAGAGGAAAAAAAAACAAGATACAAACATTAGTGAATGCACAGGAATAGCACTAATATATAACCATCAGTTACAAAGCATCTTTACCAGAAGGCAGAATACAAAGTATTAACATTCAGGTTGTTCAGTTAGAACAAGTAATGGTCACAATCATTAGAACAATGTTCTTTTCCATGGGTGCTTGCACGAGTTCTCTGCAGATCCCTCATGGCTGCATCATCTTCCAGGAACCAGGAATAAAAATATAAGCTCTCCAGCTCCAAATGCACACATTCTTAAAAACAGAGTGTACTAAGTCTTATCTTTCTCTAGTATTGAGACCTATAGTCCCTAGAGAATGTGACTGTGTTTGAGCAAATGTGACAAGAAGTCAATTATCACAAGAAATACAGCTACAGTCAGTAAAAGAGACCAGCAACAGGTCTGGCTGCTTTGTGATTAAAAAAATGTGTTCTTCCTACTGACCCATCTCCTTACTCTCCCTTCCACTCAGACCCATATGATGAGGTGATTGTGTACGTACATACACATGCTTCTGTTTCTGCTTCCATGGTTTCATTATGTTACAGGACGTGTAGGCACATATCTGTTAGCACAGTGAAAAGGCACCAAACAACTTTCAGGTGTAACAGAATTGACAACAAGCTAGAGAATACAAGACACATGCATGACAAGAACAGAAGTTTTCAAGCTGTCAGAGGCACAATGAAGGTCACTGTACCATAGAGGAATTTCTTTCATCCTCAGACAAGCAAATAGGCTTTCCTAAAAAAACCTTAGAAAGCTATTTCCCAAGTGTTTTGGAAACTGCTCAACAGTTGAAAGACTGACATTTTCAACTCCCAAACTTGCTCTCATCATTGCACATTAAGTCACTTCTATGAGACACCCAAGGTGTCCCAGTTATGTCACTCAAAATGAGTACTCATCTTTGAGTAAGGTGAACTCAAAATCCTAACATGTAAGATAAAGAGGTAAAGAAAACTCTGCTACAAGATGCGGCCAGGAGTGAGTCACTAAGGCTAAAGATACTGAAGTGGAAACCAGAGTAATGTGCAAGTTCAGAAGGTCTGAAAGAAACACAGATTAAGACCAATCTCACTGTCTGCCCTTTCAATTAGATAAAGTTGTTTCATCCAGGATAGGTTGTCAGAGAAAAATTGAGTTAAGCTAGACAAAAAACACTGACAGCTACAGAAAACCCAGACTGTGTGTTACGTGATCCTGCCTGATTTGCACAGAAATGGAGGTCCTTGAGAAAATGGAGCTTTCTATTCATTCCCAAGGAAACGCTGACAGTCAGGACAAAGCTGGGAAGTGCAGCATAGAAGGACAAGGGCACCAGGAACAGCATCTGCAAAGGCTGATTTAGTTTCCCATAGTTGGCATAACCACTGCAGGTTTGGTAACTGTGGCATCTTCCTCTTTCCATTGAGAAATGATGGTTTTCAGCTGTGTGTAGAACTGCACTCCCTGGATGAAAGGAGAGACACAGGGATCAGATGTTTGGCCTTATGAATTCTTCAGGTCTGCAATAGTGGTGTTTCAAACAGTTTTTGCATTATCTACAGAGGGTTGAGTTTTCCTCTGTGGGAACAACTGCTGTCAGCCTGTTCTCTTTACCAGTTCCCCAAAGATGCTGGTTCTGTGAGAAAGCTTGTTATTTAGTTTTTGTTCCCTTCTCAAATCTCCTAAAAATACTTGGTTTTGGTGTTTTTTTAATATTTAAAAAGGAAAAAAAAAGAGTTGGATATTGTAATATGCATTATGGTAGCTGTGATCACTGACTAGTCTTCAGTTTCCCAGCTGAGACGGCTTCAAAGCTTCTTTACTAATGAGGTCTGACGACCATCTCCCCATTGCCATTTACAATGTGATTTATCACTATTTGATCCAGCAGATAACTCTGAATCAGTAAGTTACCTGTTTGCCATAGAAATTGGTGTCTCCTCTGAAAGAAGCACGAGAGCCGGTGAAAGAGAACATAGGCAGAGGTACCGGGATTGGAACGTTGACACCCACCTAAACCAAAGGAAAGCTGCCATATTAATCACAAGAACTGGCAGATTGCAGAGCACTCTCCAAAAGCTACTGCATTTCGATTCCTTAAATCTGAGGCTGGGTACTGCTGCTTGAGTAGTCACTACAACTGCCTGGCTATGAGTACTAATAGCAACAATTCTAGCTTGAACATACCTGCCCCACATCTACTAAGTGAGAATATTTCCGAGCTGTGGCTCCATTGGAGGTGAAGATTGCAGTTCCATTTCCATAGGGGTTACTGTTCACCATCTCAATGGCATCATCCAAACTGTCTGCTTTCAGAACCACTAAGACAGGCCCAAAGATTTCCTCCTTGTAGCAAGTCATGTTTGGCTGCCAAAACAAACAGCAGAAAAAGCAGCTTGTGTATAAGATATAATAAATAGGATATAATAAAAATATCCTAGTAAAGAGGATATAATAAACATATATGCTACTAATGTTCAGGATATTCCTAGGATCTACCATCATACTGCATTGCCATAGGCCATCCTTCAGCCCCCACCTTTTCACCATTTCCCATGCCCTGCCATCTATCTAGTTCACTCAAGAGGGCACCACTTCTCATCTTCAGAGTCCTTTCTGCTTTCACTGCCTGCCTAACCTCCCTTACAGGTCTACTCTGACCAAGGCTGATCAAGACTGGGATTAATTGAGGATAGTTTACTTCAGTTCTTGTCGACAAAGTGGCTATAACCTGCTATCACAGTATCATAGTATGCTAGGGATTGGAAGTGACCTCAAAAGATCGTCTAGTCCAATCCCCCTGCTGGAGCAGGAACACCTAGATGAGGTTACACAGGAAGGTGTCCAGGCGAATTCTGAATGTCTCCAGTGAAGGAGACTCCACAACCTCCCTGGGCAGCCTGTTCCAGTGTTCTGCTACCCTCACTGTGAAGAAGTTTCTTCTCAAATTTAGGTGGAACCTCTTGTGTTCCAGCTTGAACCCATTACCCCTTGTCCTATCACTGGTTGCCACTGAGAAGAGCCTGGCTCCATCCTCATGACACTCCCCTTTTATATATTTATAAACACTAATAAGGTCACCCCT